>QZGG01001514.1:0-63420 GCA_006409495.1 Sedum album | reverse complement strand
TTTGTGGGATGGATGACTCCTCCAAATTCATTATCTTTTAGCTCGTTGTCAATATTTTTCCTACTCAATGTCATAGCAATTATGTTACTAAGGTATTAGCTTTTTGCGATATAAGCTTTCCTCTATCTTTCTTGAGCTTGGCTAACGTAATGGTGAGTTGTGACATTTTTTTGTTAATTCTTGGATTGCGCTATCGGTTTTCATTGATTAGTTGTCACATCCTTCATCACGTCCACCTCATCTTCTAACGCTTTGTTTGTGCTTCCTTAGGTGTAATTCTTTCTTGGTAATTTCTATTTGAGTCAAACTTTTCTTGTTGTTAAAATGGAGGACGGTACGTCGATGCATGTTGCTAATTTTGTTCTTGGTTATTTTGAAATCCTCCTATATTTCTCCACCTATAACAGTTTGATGCTAGTCCAAATTGCTCTATTGTTGAAATTTTAAAATCCTTCTAACACATTCACCTCAAACGGATCATCCTCGTGTAGCGTGGGACCCTCATCCGTGTGTGGTTGTTGCTCCACATAGCTTGACTCAGCTTGCTTGACCGACAACATCCTCTCGAGAGGTATCAATTCATCTTATAAGTACTCCACTAGCATCGTTTCTGGTACATCCAAATGGTAACTTTGCTCCGAGGTGTTGAACCGATCCATATAATACACTCAAGATATGTATGTGATACTGGCAGCATATTGTTTTCTTCTTGATTATTTTCATCGATTGACCATTTTCACTCATATTTCCTGCATTAGACATCTTGTAGAGTAGTAAAACGAAGAAAAAAATCACAAACAAATAATAAAATAAAAACTCTCCTAGATTATTCTCTCCCTGGCAGCAGTGCGTTGACGCGCATGTCGTTGAGTGCGTCACACTTAATTTTAATATTTTCCTACAAGCTAGCAAGTGGAAAGTAGGGTCAAACCCGAAAGAGAGCAATTTAAGTATGGAGAAACATTCTAATAATATCTAAAGAGGGTTTTTTCAAACAACTATTTTTGTGCTAAACAAATAAAAATATTGACGTGTAATTTTAGGGTAATGTTTAAGAGCGAACACTAATCCTAGTCACACATCAAACATATTTATAAATCTAGAGGTGGCCTAGAACTTATGGGTACACCTGTGAAAAAACAAAGTTGATGTACGCAAAGATGCTAGTGGAGGTTTTTGCATCCAGGGAATTAAAGCGGTCGGTCACGATCAAGGGACCGAATGGGGTGAGCTTTGTTCAGAAGGTTGAGAAGGATTAGCTGCCACCAAGGTGTGATATCTGTCAGTCATTCGGGCGCACAGACAATGCTTGCAAATGGCCTACGATAGCAGTAGATGAAGAGGATGATAATGACGAGCGGACCTAGATCGAACTTGCAAGAGCAAGAGTGGCATGAGAGGCAAACACCAAAGCGGAAAACAATGGAATAAATGGGAATGAGAACGTCATCGGGAGTGACAGTGATGAATGCACTCTACAATAAGTCGTTCCGAAAACTCAAAAGTTGGATGATGTTGATGGTTTCGCTGAGGAAGTTGAGTCCAGACCTCCTTCTCCTAAGGTGAATAATGGAGTGGGGATCAACATAGAGGAGAATATAACAAAGGATCCCCTTAGAGGTGATAGTTAACTAATGAAGAATTATCTAGATTTGCTTAACATAAAAGGATTGGGGGTGTTGTGGATTAAAGTTTGTTTGGTTTAATAAGCAAGTAAAGAAAAGTGATCAAAGACTTCTACTTCACCCCTAGGATATAGGAGAGTTAACACACCCAATTTCCTAGCACAAATCACAATTAGTTTGAATTCTTATGGCTGCGCATCATCCTTCCAAGTTCCACTTTCGCTCCATCATTGGAGGTGATGACGCGCTAAAAGGCGTCGATTCTCAAGCATCCGCTCTATTGAATATCGTGGAATTCAAGTGCTACAACCCCAAGTGTTCGCTCTAATGGAAGTCACTCAAACTCAACATCAAACCTAGCCTATCACCAAGAGTAATTATCACTCTCGCGCACAATTGACTCTCAAACCAATATTGGAGTAGCTACTAACAGCCTAAGTTCAATCACCATTAAATCATAGGAAGTTAATTCACTTTGACACACTTACGCACTTCGTCGAACACTTAGCATGCATCATTATGACCAAGTAACTACAACCATTAAGATTCAACTAAATTGTATTTCAAATGCATAGAAAGAGTATACAAACATCATCCAAATCCTAGGGGATTCATATGACCCCCAATCACATGAATACTACTCAAACGTAGTAACAAATGGAATCAAAATGTAAAGGAACATAATAACAAAAGTAAAGGTAGAAATGCTTAGAAGATTGTTGATCTTCAAGCCTTCATCTTCACTTGATCTACTCCATGATCTCTTGGATATCTTTAGGTCTTTCAATATTTGAATTTAGAGTTAATTACAGATGACTACCTGTATAATAGGCCATATTCCACTCCACCATCCTTATATTGTAATATTGCATTCAGCCACCTGTATAACGTTTGCCGTTACCAATTAACCTTTGAATTTACAAGGATCCCTCCAAAAGTGGCTTAGTTCTCTATTTATACCTTAGAGCAAATATCTGATCTTTAGACTTGGTCGGGAGAAAGACTTCTTGCTCGGTTGAGCATGCTTAGGTGTCCTTGGGTTGCTTGGGCATGCAAGATACCTCTGAGCGTGGAATTGAGCGTGGAATAATAATACTAAACTTATCATGCAATTAAGAACACAACCTCAAAACATGTAATTCATAGATCTGAATCCAAACCGAATTCAGTAAGTTAGCTACTCATACTGAATGTATACATCTCAAGAATAAATATTGAACAACTAAAGTAACAAAACAAATCTGAATGACGCGTCGTCTGGCTCGCGTCGGCAGCTCGCGCGCACGGCTAGGTCTGAATTCTGCTCTGAGCCGCTTTTTCCCCTCTGCGCAGCATATCTGTGATTTCCATGAAGCTCTGTATTTATACTCTTGCCTCCTAGGGTTCCCATGAATATTTAGGCAAGAAAATCTGTAGGAAATCATCTTTATCTCTAAAAATCAGTTTTGGAATATCTTGATCTCCAAAACCCGAACTTAGAAATATTCTTTGCGCGTGATGATGTCAACGCTCCGGATATTTCGCTGTTTGCTGACGTCATCATTTTGCTCTGCTGTGCGCGACCCCTACTCGCGCGCAATATTGCTCGCGCGCTAGTTGGTCTTTGGCCTTTTGTCACTTTGTTGTCTTTTGTTCCGAGATTCAGCCTTCTTGTTGCACTTTTGTTCTAACTCTTCTAATCAACCTGAGATACAAAACTACACCAAAAGCGTAATCTTATACTGAATATGTTAGAATTATAAGCAGTGTAAAGGACTTAAAACAGCATACAAAAGTGCTCTATCAATGAGAAATATCAATCATTTCACAAAACAATCGAGAATAAACATGAATTAAGTGTAAGAAGTGTACAAATCTTTGCATATCTGCACGTTTATCAAATATGAATAATATATCAATGTCAACAGTTAATTTAGGGAGTTATTTGCAATACAAATTAACCACTACGCATGTAAAACTTGTATGAATTGAATTAGCTATACCTGCTAGAGACACAATATACATATACCCGCTAAGATAATATGCAAATAATTTTATAAAAATCAGTATCTTCTATTAATGCTAAGTTCTCAAGAAGATTGAAAATAATATGAATAAAGTACACACTGGCCACACCACTAGGTTTTACTAGAATAAATAAAATCAAACGACCATCATACAATACAAGCTAATATAGTTCCTTGATAGACTACTCTAAATTAACATACAAGCACGTTTTTTGTAGAATGAATTATGATAAATTCACATTAAATAATCATGCATATTAATCATCAAGATATAATAACAAACAACTCCCCAAATTAGGTGAGTTTGATTTTACATAAAATTCATGACAAAATAAAAGTGCACATATACGCTTTCACTACGACTTAGAATGAGATGTTTTTCACTCCGAAAATTCAGAAACTCCAAGGTACAAAGTGAGCTCCAAATATGGATGAATAATGTGTAGAAAATATGTAAATTGAGAGGTGTATGTTTGCTAAATGATTGGTGATTTTGATGATTTATTCACCTCCCTTTTATACTGCATTTGCACAATAAATGCCTAGACATAATCCTTTGAGCCTCAATGTTGATTGCGTCCCATTCCAAGATTGGTGTATGTGATATATGCAAATGGCTAATTTAGAGTTACCGCGGAGGTTGAAGCATTTTTAGGGCGGAGGGTGAAGATTTAAAGGTAATCGTGTAGCCTCCGCGGTGAGAAAAGGGATAGCCTCCGCGCCCGCGATACACAAAGGAGTTTACTTGATTTAACATCATAGAGGGTTAAAAATATGTGATAAATGTATACCCTCCACATTATTGGTTGACTTGAAAACGCGTCCAATATGCATTGAATTGTGACAATAATCTTGATACATATCTGATATAAATCATTCACAGAACGTAAAATAACACACAACAAATGTAATCAAGTTATAGAATGTTACGATTTTATGTATTGTATATATAGAGGTTGTATCCTGTGGATCCATCCAATTTGGTGGACTCGTGGATCCCCTCTTGCATCCGTTGATTGCATTTTTTGGACGCACCAGATTGCGCCACGTATGTGCATTTGTCATGTGCACATCACATGTGCACATGACAAATGTACACGTGAAAGTCACATGCTTCATTAATGCGCTGGCACAATCTGGTGCGTCCAAAAAATGTAGTCGACGGGTGCAAGAGGAGATCCACGAGTCCACCAAATGCAGAGGATCCACATGATACATTTCCTGTATATATATGCTCCATCAATGGGTAACATGTATTGAGGACAACTTGATGATATCATAGAATTTACCAAAATACCCTTAAGTAGTCTTTGTAACGAGGGTCAAAAGACAATGACTTTTGGTTAGTTTGGTTGTCAATAAGCACTGACGACCGGTGTGTTTGGCATTTTCCATAAAGTAAATGATTTTATAGATGGGCCAGTTGTAAAATATCAATATATTAGTGATTTTGACAATTACAAACAATATATTGGGTGATTTTCGACATTAAACATTATTAATTTGACTTGATATTAATTCAAAATATTAAGTGACTTCACTTATAGACCTAATTATCAAGTTAGACTTGGAACTTTCGGTTTTGTGATATAAGAAGAGAGTTGGTTGTGACTGCTTGGTTTGTTTCTATTCGATTGAGTGATGAGATCAAGTTTCACTTTACTCTGTCTGCCATTTGAACTCTTGAATTAAAGGAACTCACGTACTTAGACATGTAAACAACTGGAAGACTCCAAATTTTCAGATATCTTATCATCATTACATCCATACATCAATACATGCCTGAATGTTATGAGAAAAAAACTATATCATATTGAGTTGATATCACTAATGACACCCACATAGCTACAAAATAGATGTGTAATGTTTTCATGCTGACATCAAATGTCATAATTTGACAATGTAAAATTCAAGAGCCTGTAAAGTTTTTGTTTTGGTGCTGTCACCAATTGACCAGAGCGTAGACTTCCTATTTGTATTAAGAAATCTAGAATATTTTAGGGTTTCAAATTGGAAAAAACAGCATAAGTTGGATGAATATATTTGAAGATATATTTTCTTTAAATATATAAAATTATAAAATAAAAATAAAGATAAATTCAGGAAAGGTTGTTATCTAAATTCTCTAGGCTGATGTCCATAGTCGAATTAGATGATTGAAGAAATTCATTTGAAATTTAGAGTGACACTAAAGTTAATTAGAGAGGTTAGTAACTGTAGAAATCAAGCAAGACAAAACAATACAAAGCGGCTAGGGTTTCATATAATGCAAAATTGAGTTCATACATAATACATAATTAGCTATATATAGGAAACTAAATGGGCCAATAATGGGCCTAATACATATATTGCTAATATCCCCCTCAAACTCATGATGCGGCGACCGAAAGCATCGAGAGTTTGCCGACCAAGAAACGGAACCGTGAAGCAGAGTGAGCTTTCGTGAACAAATCTGCAACCTGCATAGCAGAAGTAACAAACGGTAGCGTGATAGTACCATGCTGACAATGGTGTCGAGTAAGATGACAATCAACCTCAATGTGCTTCGTACGCTCATGGAAGACTGAATTTCGAGCAATCTGGATTGCACTAGAATTGTCACAATACATAGGAGTGGGTCTGGAAAGCGTAACCCCCATGTCTCCAAGTAACCAACGTAGCCATACAATCTCAGCAGTAGTGTCAGACATAGCACGATACTCAGCTTCTGTAGAAGAACGAGATACAACCTGTTGCTTTTTACTTCTCCAAGAGATAAGCGAGTCACCAAGAAATACACAAAAACCTGTCACAGACTTTCGGTCTGAAGGATCACCAGCCCAATCAGCATCAGAATAAGCTCGCAATTCCAAGGAAGAAGTGGATGGAAACAACAAACTCTGAAACTGTGTCCCCCGAAGATAACGCAGGATGCGAAGCACAGCTGCCCAATGTACAGTAGTAGGAGCCGAAACAAATGACTAACAACATGAACAGCATAAGCAATGTCTGGTCTAGTGATGGTAAGATACACCAAACTGCCAACCAAAGTCCGATACAATGTGGGGTTCGTCAAAAGAATGCCATCAGTGGGAGTATACCTGACATTAGTCTCAATAGGAGTGTCTGCAACACGAGTATCAGAAAGACGGGCCTGATCAAGAATATCACCAATGTACTTAGACTGAGAAAGAAGATAACCCCGTGGAGATGAAGCCACCTCTATTCCCAGAAAGTATCGTAAAGGGCCTAAGTCTTTCATCTCAAATTCACGAGCTAAGTGGTGCTTCAGTTCTGCAATTCCAGCAATATCATCTCCTGTAATGATCATGTCATCCACATATAAAGAAAGTAAAGTACGACCAGAAGGAGTGCATCTGACAAATAACGCAGAATCATACGGGCTGGTCTGAAATCCAAGGGAGGAAACCACAACCGAAAACTTATCATACCAAGCACGTGATGCTTGCTTCAACCCATACAATGCTTTCTTTAACCTGCAAACTTCCCCCGGTCCATGGGTAACACCTGGTGGAGGAGTCATGTAAACTTCCTCATGAAGATCACCATTCAGAAAAGCATTTTTAACATCCAACTGAGAAATAGGCCACTGCCTCACTGAAGCAACTGCAATAAGAGTAACAATTTTGGAAAATGGTGCAAAAGTCTCCTCATAATCCATACCATACTGCTGAGTAAAACCCTTAGCAACCAAACGAGCCTTGTACCGCTCAATGCTCCCATCTGACTTGGTTTTTATCTTATATACCCAACGTGATCCAATAGCATGCTTACCAGTCGGTAGAGGAACAAGATCCCACGTCTCTGTTTTGGACAGTGCAGAGAGTTCCTCATCCATTGCCTGCTGCCAACAAGGGTCAAGAATAGCCTCTTTGTACGGAAGAGGGCTCAGACAATTTGTGAACAGATGTCAAAAAGGACACAAAAGGTGAGAATATGTCGAATAAACAAAATCGGTAACTGCTTAGACTTACGTTCTCGTCGAGGGTATCGAGTGGAGGGAGGATCCTCAATCAAAGGAGCATCATCTTGGGCAGCAGCAGGAGCAGGAGACAAATCAGTGACATCAGTAACCTGTGGTCGCATCTATAACATCAGAAGTGTCAACAACATCTGTGTTCTCAGGTAAATCAACACACATCAGAGTCAAAAGGATCAATACGAGTGAGATCAGACATTTGTGTACTAGGAGTGTCAGACGGAATCAAGAAATAAGGAATGTGCTCAAGGAAGACAACGTGACGAGAGACATAAATTTTCTGACTAACAGGATCGTAACAACGATAACCTTTCTGACCATCACCATAGCCAATAAACACACAAAGAACAGAACGGGCGGTGAGTTTGCTGCGTTCGGCGTGAGGCCTCAAAACGAAACATGCAGAACCAAAAACTCTCAAGAAAGAGTAATCAGGAACATGACCATAAAGTTTCTCAAAAGGAGACAAACCTGATGTGATAGAAGACGAGAATTCTGTTAATGGTGTAAACAGCAGTAAGGACAGCTTCTCCCCAAAATGAGCTCGGGACAGAAGCAGACAACAGAAGGGAACGTGCTGTCTCAACAATGTGCCTATGTTTTCTTTCAGCAACACCGTTTTGTTCAGGAGTATCTGTGCAAGATGTTTGACGTATAGTACCATCAGAAGCTAGGAGATCAAGAAAACGAGACGAGGTATATTCACCTCCCAAATCACAACGAAAACGTTTGATGACAGCATTGTGTTGAGTCTTAACTAGGGCACGAAACATTTGATAGATGCTAAAAAATTCAGAACGATGTTTCATAAGATAGACCCAACAGTAACGAGTACAATCATCAAACGACACATAATATCGGGATCCACCTTTTGTAGAAACAGGTGAAGGGCCCCATACATCAGAATGGACTAAGTCAAAAGGAGAGACAGAAACTGAAATACTTTTATTGAAAGGTAGTGCAGAAAGTTTAGCTAATCTACATCCACGACAATCTGAAATATCATGTGTTTTTAGCTTTCCTAGTGCCCCCGTAGAAGCTAAGTACTTTAAACGAGGGTCAGAAACATGTCCTAGACGTGAATGCCATAAGTAAAAACTAGACGAAGAAGGACTCAGACGAAAAGAAGACAAATCTATGCTAGATGCTGCAACCTCAGGTACTTTCAACCAATCCAATACGTAAAGTCCCCCTGCCTACGGCCTGTCCCAATCAGCTTCTTTGAATGAGGGTCCTGCACATAACAAAAAGAACGAGAAAATGTAACAAGTAAGTCAGAGTCACACAATTGACCAACAGAAGCAAGGAGAGGGTGTACCTGATGCATTACCAATGTTCAAACCTGAATGGGAAGTGAACATGGCATGCGACTGCAAGGCAATGAACTTCTGAAACTGCTCTGTAAGTGATGCCAAATCAGGGATGTGACTAGTTCCAGAATCGACCGGTGAGACAACTGTTGTGGTGGATGGGGTGGCTGAATACTTCGGTTGGATGCTCGGCTGAGATTTGCTAACCAACAGAGGACATTGGGCTTTCCAGTGACCCTTCTTTTTGCAGTAGCTACATTCATCTTTGGCAACCCGAGATCCAGACTTTTTATCATCAAACTTCTGAGTTTGTGCTGCAAAGACTGAGGTATCCGAAACTGATTTATCAATACGTGATTTCAACCGTAACTCTTCTGCTAACAATTAATTAACCACAGAATCCACAGATGGCAGCGGATTACGATGGAGAATGGAACCCCGAAGTCCCTCAAATTCATCCCGAAGGGCCATCAAAAATTGCACCAAGCGCTGCTCTTCCCTACGAGCGATATAAGGGGCAAATACTCGCAACTCTTGCGACTCTGTCAACGCAAGTTGATCCCACAGATTGGTCATGGCAGAATAAAACTCTTGGATAGTCATCAAGTTCTGATGTAGGGCTCGTATATCAATTTCCAATTGATATTGCTTCGCAAAGTTAGATTGGGTGTACAATCGTTCCAAGTGATCCCAGATCTCTTTAGCCGTATCATACTTAGCTAACTGAACACCAATGGACTGTTGAACCGAGTTGTTGATCCAAGTGATGATCTTCGAATTGTTGACGTCCCAGTTTGACAACATCTCATTGTATTGCACATGCTTGTCATCGGTTGGTTTCAATTCAATGCCGGAAACAATACCCCATAACTTTTAACCCTTCAAAAAATTCTTCATCACATAACACCAATACGAATAATTTTGTCCATTCAATTGGACACTAACAGCCTGTAACGAATCATCATTCCTCCCAGCCATGCCGAACAACCGGATCTCAAAATTCCAAAAAACAGATGCAAAAATTTCAACAATCCGAGCGTGATTACTTATAAAAAAGCGCCCACTAAAGTTAGTGGCTCTCGATACCATGTAGAAATCAAGCAAGACACAAACAATACAAAGCGGCTAGGGTTTCATATAATGCAAAATTGAGTTCATACGTAATACATAATTAGCTATAAATAGGAAACTAAATGGGCCAATAATGGGCCTATTACATATATTGCTAATAGTAACGACTTAGAGAAAATTCCTCTACTTAAATTTTATCGGATTTGATATTCTATAGTTTTAGTATAGGTCTTAAAAAGTAGCTCTTGTAACATGGTATTAAACTCATATAGTAACTACTTAGGTTCTACTTTGAGCTCCTGAATCTAAAATGTCTAATTCATAACTGGGTTTAAGGTTTATATGTCCGCTGCATATTACTTGAATTCACGGCTTGAATAAACATTGTCACGAAAATAGGTTGTGACACGCTGATTATCAAGTTTAAACTCACAATAGAATTTAAAATAAAATCATATGAAAATGTATGTAATGTGATGTTATTTCCTTGAAGTATACCACTTTTATACCTCTACTTCGTCGATAACTGCGTTATTTTGACGTTTAATACCCAAGGTTGTCAAAAACTAGTTTTTACCTTGATTCGTTTTGACTAGGTAAACTCGAAACGTAAACTCGAAACGTAAACTCGCCGAGTTTACCTTATGGTAGAATCGTACTAAGTATTTTCTATTTTATATAAACATATGTATGTATTTTTTTAGTTAAATAAATAAAATATGTAATTTTGAGGCACATCAACTTATAACAAATCACTTCCTTCAAAATATTGAAATTGCAAGTTTCAAGTCCAAAATTGATGTCTCAAAATAAAAAGGAAACCATCCTGAATCAAGGTAGTCGAGTAACATTCAAGTCCAAAATTGATGTCTCAAACTAATCTAGGGTTTCAGTTTTCACACTTTCAAAGTGTGGTTGTGTGCTGCGGCGGGATGCCGGGATCACTTGTGTTTTTTAATTTTAGTTAGTTTTAGACTTTTAGGTTATAATTAAACAGGCCCAAAAAATCAGCCCAGTCGTCAAAAACGTAAATACGTAGTTTTTGTCCGTTTTTGCACGTTTTTAATAAGTTTTTACTCGGTTAAACTCGTAACGTACTCCGAGTTTATAAAAAAACGTTTTTACTTAAGTTTTTACTCGAAATGGACATGTGAATACGTAAAATCGGTAGAAACGTAGTTTAAAAACTAGTTTTGACAACCTTGTTAATACCTTTCGTAGTCCAAATTCATCGACATAATATTTCAATGCATGTTAAAATAATTTTAAGTTGATAAGAATTGAGTCATTCATGGAGCAAAAATTTAAACTTGAACACTATATATGGTATAACTTTAGTATAGCTATCTGGAATTGATATTTTAATTTTATAATAATCCGAATTAAGACAAGCAAGCTACGATTTGATTACAGTCTCAAGAAGATTCTTGGGTTAATTTTATTTGTCAAGCATATTCCAAAAGTGTGATGAATGTGAATTAATGAATGAAGACTATAGAAGTTATGCTTTTCGAATATCAATATTTCAATATGTCGATTCGCTCCAACACCATCCGCTTATCACAAACCGTCGTTATGATAAACAATGAGAGAGTTCTGATTAACTGTACCTAAGTTTTGCTTATTTGTTTATGGTATTATCGTATATCAGTAAGATCTAAGTTGGTTTTATTCTGTCTTTCCTAAATATGCATCTTTAAATAACAAACATAAGCTAACACAAATTTAATGTTGTCATTCTTTCAAACATCTAGAATGCATAACTTAACATACTTGAGTAAATCGTAATCCATCAATCATTTGCCTAACTTAGATGGCCGTTTTCCTTTGGGTTAAAGCTTGAGTATAACTTTTGGTCTTCTCATCTTGTTTTAAGTTATTTTCAACCAAGACACTAAACTCCCTTGGTTTTGTAGCTTAAACATGAAACAACCAAATAAACCATAAATCAGCAACGTGTACTCGAGAAGTGAACAAATATCGTAAGAAACGACGTACTTATTGAGAAGATTTATCAACTTATTAAAATACTTCACACTTAAAAAAATTTGTCCCGAAAGAATAAGCCAAAAATAGGAAATCAGAATACAGTTTCCAAAGCAGGACATTTATTTTTGTGAAGCTAACTATAGAAGCTCATTTTTCGTATTAGCCACTGATGAGTGCATAAATGTACTAATATTTATGCGCAATTCCCATTTAGTTTTTGTTAATTCTACAGTTGTTTGTGAGAATTTTGATACTTTTCGTGTGATTTTTAGGTTATTTACATCTTTCGGATTCACGGAATAGCTTTGAAAAAATGAGCGCAAATGTCTAAAGAACCGTTGAAAAAGTAATGAATTTTGGTCAAGTCAACCAAAAGTCAACTCAAGTCAACCAAAGGTCAACTCAAGTCAACTTTGACTCGGTCAACACGGTCAAACCCAGATTTTTCATAGCTATAAATACAAATCTCACATTCAAAAATCAACATCTTTGAAAATCATTCAAATCCAAAATCAAGATCAAAGATCAAGTAGAAGGAGAGGAAGCTATGGATTGAAGATTGAAGATCATCTACATCTAGACTACTTGTTAAACTCTACTTTTACTTTCATGTTCATTGTTTTCATTTTTATTGTCATTTGTATGTTTCTCACCATGTGTGAGTAGTTGACTTGTGATTGGGGATCATATGGATCCCCTAGACTAGGATTGAGTTATGTACATTCTTTCCATGCATTTGAATGAAGTTTGGTTGTTTTCTTAATTGTTATAGTTACATGGAGAAAGTATCATGTGGAACCCCCACCTTTTCATGGATCCATGGATCCCTCTTTGCATTCGTTGATTGCATTTACTGTTTGCATTTTGGACGCACCAGATTGTGCCAGCGCATTAATGAGCATGTGCAACTCACGTGTGCATTTGTCATGTGCAACTCACATGTGCATTTCAAAAATGCAAACACGTGGCACAATCTGGTGCACACAAAAAATGCAATCAACGGTGATGAAGGGGGATCCATGGATCCATGGAAAGAGAGGGGGGTTCCACATGATACTTCCCCTAGTTACATGTTCATAATGATGCATGCTAAGTGTTTGGCGAAATGCCTAAGTGTGTCAAAGTGAATGAAACTTCTAGGATTTGATGACGATTGATTCTTAGGATGTTTAGTAACTACTTCATTGTTGTTTTGAGAGTTAATTGTGCGCGAGAGCGACAATTACTCTTGACGATAGGTTAGGTATGTGTTGAGTTCTTAGTGTCGCCCAATAGACCGAAAGGTTGAGGTTGAGTTGCTTGAATTCCACATGGTTCAATAGACCGATGGGTTGAGAACCAATACCTTATAGCACATCAATCACATTCCTAGGAAGGAACGAGAGTTGAACTTGGAATTTGATGCGTAACCTTAAGAGAACTAACCAAATGTAATTTGTGCATGTGAAATTGAATGTTTGATTCTCCTAAGTCCTAGGGGTGAAGTAGAATCCTTAGTCACACCTTTAATTTTCTTGTTAAAAACCAACCATCAAAACACATCCCCAAGTCTTTTTATGTTAAGTAAATTTAGGTAATTCTTAGCTAGATAACTACCACCTCTTCCTTTGGGTTCGACTCTAGGTCACCTAGATTATAAATTTTGTTTGACTTGCGTGATTAGGATTAGTGTTCCACGAATACGTCCTAAAACCGCGCGTCAGCCACGAATGCATTTAGTGTATGCAATATGCTTTTAAACGCTAGGCTATCCTAGTGGACCAGTTTAGTCTTGTGAAGTTCGGGAAATGAGAATGCCTACAAATCCTAAATTCAAGTACCCTACATGTATGCAAGATGATAATGATGACCTACGAGCTATTAGTCGACCTAGATGAGATCTCTATAGCCTATTAGAATAAATATCTATCCTCAAATCATCAACCAAGAAAACCATTGAATCCGCAAAGTTAGAGCAAGCTTTATACGAGAAAAGCATGTTAAACTCATCCAATGTCATATCAACACTATTTTGCATCTTTGACTTACATCACATGAAGTTCAGAATTTATAGCATAGTCAATGACTCACTTATGCTAACTAAGTGGATAGTACATAAGCTTTTGTTATTATAGATGTTCTCAAATCAATAATTCGTGGATTACAAGTGTAAGAGAATTAAGTTTGACATTCTTCTACAAAATTAAACTCAAGATACTTTGATACTCATTTTGAGCATAACAAATTCTTTCTAACACAATCTAATGTCAACTTACAAATTCATTTCTCAGTATCATTCATTAAAAAGAAGCAATAATTCACAGTCAAGTCTTAACGGATTAAAAAGCCTTAAACTGTTACGTATACTTTCAAGGAGGAACTTTCTTCCTCATCTTTGGTATCTGCAACTTTTATGTCACTTCACACTTAGATTTGACCATGAATCAAGGTAAAGATGAATGGATGAGAAACACTTTCATTTAGCAATAAAATTGTAACACCCCGTCCCACATCAGGTGGGAGACGTGTGCGTGCTGGCTAGATAAGCTATGCTACCAGCACACATGTCACCAATATACCATGGTTTTTTGAAGAAAGGTTCTGGGTTGTGGTGACCTAAAAGATTTTGGTGGCGTGTGAGCTGGGACAGCTAGGTTTATAACGGTCCGGATCGGGTGCTCCGGTCGGGTCGTTACATATGGTATCAGAGCCGACTCTCCACAGTAGATGACAGAGGTCATCGAAAGGAGGGGAGGGTCCTGAGAGTCTGGCTAGGTTGTGCCCAACGAGGACGTTGTGTTCTGTTAGTGGGGGTGTATGTAACACCCCGTCCCACATCGGGTGGGAGACGTGTGCGTGCTGGCTAGATAAGCTATGCTACTAGCACACATGTCACCAATATACCATGGTTTTTCGAGGAAAGGTTCTGGGTTGTGGTGACCTAAAAGATTTTGGTGGCGTGTGAGCTGGGACATCTAGGTTTATAACGGTCCGGATCGGGTGCTCCGGTCGGGTCGTTACAAAAATACAAGTGAGATAACCACTTAAGAATTAGCTAGAAATAGCAAATCCCCCAAAGAATCATACATGAGAAGTCATTTGCTAGGATCCCTTCTAACGGGACCTTGAATACTTGAGATCTCAATCCACCTTCAGTGCTCATTTAAACCTTTGTCCATCAAAATAACAGAAACTTTTCTTCAAAACTTTTATCCCTTCATGAATATGACATTCTTTGAAGCAAATGGGTCGTTAGAGCTTCTTTCAAAATATTTTTAATGAATGGTTGGAAGCTCTTAAACTTGTCTTTAGATTTAGTGGAGAAAAAAGTGCCCTCCACACCACCCATTGGCTTGATGAACACACATTCACTTATATTTTCAATAAATATCAGTGACGCCCATTATTTTAGGTTTTCTCTTGAACTAGTGTCAATTTGTATGCAAGGTTTTTATAAAAATAAATCTTCAAATATATTGACTGAATTAATATGTTCTTGATCTTTTGGAGGCTCAATAATTTCAACTTGTATATGTCCACCCAAAAGAACCTAAGGAGCCCTCATATATGAAGGTGGTAAGTCATCTAGCCCCACATCAAGCATTTCAGTGACGCATGAATTTAGCATTGACTCAAAACTTGTTCAACCTTAACAAATAATGCATTTTCAAAATCTAGATCATCCCAAGATATGGATAGAGGTGGGTGCACTTCATATGTTTGAACATGTTGATATGTAGCCCACTTCTATTTCCAAGTTCTCCTCAAGGATTTCTCCTTCATTCGTGCTTGAATATATGACCGAGAGCATCCTTTGAGAACCCTCAATAATCATAAAGTTTTTATTTATCTCATCAAGTTTTGTGGATATTCTATCAGTCATCTCGAAAATCCTTCGGTACATGTTCATTATCGAGTTATTGTTAAGAGCTTCCTCATAATGATATAACTGAGAATATTGAGGCAGACTGTAGCATTATTCACCTTGAGAAAGCTCTTCGCCACAATAACTCGATGATTGTGTATAATCATCCTCATCGTTAGAGATGGACATAGAAATTAAGAGATATGAATTCGTGAAGATTGATCAATATCTGAATCTTTGGCTTGTTACTTGTGTTCCTTTAGCTTATGCAACTAAATAAATTCTTGAGATTTAATTAAAAAACAACAAAACCATGAAAGCATAGGTGTGAAAAATAAAAAATATAAGTACTAAAAGTAAATGAGTAGTCCAAATGAATCACCAAACCTAGGCTAGCTAATGATAAGTTAACTTGTTGCTCCAACAAGGTCATTTTGACGTTTATTATCATTCATATTGCATGTTCGGTGAATAAGAAGTTTCAATGGAGGTCAAAATGATATGTATCGGGTCATTCAAGAAGCAAATTTAAACTTGCACACTATAAAAGGTTTAACTTTAGTCTAGCTATCTCGAATTAATATTTTAATTTTAGGATAAATTCTAGAAAACCATATGTATAATAGGCATAATTGCAGAAAACCCCCCCGATAATACGTATTTACAGAAAACCACCCCTATAAAGTGCACCGTTAGCAATTCACCGCCTCGTTACTGTCCCGTTACAAGAATTTTTAAACGCGTGATTACACACACATGCTACACTTATATATAAAATATAATACACTTATTATATTTGATTTAAATTTGTTGCATTTACTTATTTAAGTGAAACTTATCATGAAAATGTGAGTTTTTTTCATTAAATAATACATTATGGTTCATGAAATATAGTGTATTTTTTTATGAAATCATACGATATGAATATTATTTATTTAGTAAATATATATCATGAAACTTAGTGCACCAGTTAATGAACTAACAATTCATGAAACAATGCAATATGAATATTTTTTTCTTCATATAATCTTAAATTTGTTAATCATTATTTCGAAAAGTAAATATATTTTTAAAAAATTAAGGGACAAATATAAATATTGTCAAATTAATCTTTGTGTTGATTCAAATATTTTCTTTCATAAAATAACTATTTGTTTCATGAACCATAATATGTTATTACTTTGAATCATAAAATATCAATATTTTTTTATGAAATAATATATCAAGGTTCATGAAAAATCATTTATTAAATAAAAATTAAGGTTCATGGAACATACTGTACCATTTTATGAACTAGCAATCATGGAACAATACGATATGAATATGTTTCCATCTTTTAATCTAAAATTATTGCATTCCGAAAAAATTATGTCTATTTTTAAAAAATTAAGGAACAAATTAAATTTTTATTATATGTTTTATTTTTTATAAATAGCATTAAATATATTAATATATTGTAACTAAAACATGTATCCGATGTATTTTTATTTAATGTATGCAGAAATTATTAACTAATCTCTTTGAATATTTAAAATCACTATCTAATATGAATTGTTTTGATAATAAATCAAATAGATGTATAATTAAAATAACTTTATCATTTATATATAACATTTTACTTTATATTTGATTTATATGTAATAATTATCAAAGATGTGGTATTTTTTAATATTTAATGTTATATAGGTGGTTTTCTGAAATTTATACTAAATAACGCGCTTTATTCGCGTATACACCAACATTTAACGGTAACGGCACGAGGTGGTGAATTGCTAACGACACAGTTTATAGAGGTGGTTTTCTGTAAATACGTATTATAAGGATGATTTTCTGTAATTATGCCTATTATACGGGTGGTTTTCTGGAATTTATCCCTAATTTTAATATGATCCAAATTAAGATTAGCAAACTAAGGTTTGATTATCAAGTTTCAAGAAGATTTCAAGGTTGATTTCATTTGTGTGGCATATTCCAATGGGTAATAACGTACACACCAAATCCTTTTGTGACAATTTTATCCTTAAATTCAAAACCCCTGTTGTTGTTTGTGGTTTAGTAATGTCTAAGTATATTTTGGTAAAACTTCTCAAATTACTAAATTACCCTCCCCACTTGAAATTATTTATAGAAGGATTTCAAGGGTGATTTGGTATAAAAGCTGCTAGGTACACACCCATAATCAGTGCACTTGGTCAGCACTCTATTTGGTGGCTATTTGCATAAAACAAAGCGCAAACAACTACTGACATTCAGATTAGATTGGTCAATAACAAGTAAGAGAATGTTTCTCTACTTAAACGTTATCAAATTTTTAATTCTCTAATGAGGCTCTGTTTTGAGCTCCCACATTTTCCATGTTTTTTATATTTAGATTAACAAGTTCTTGTGTTCGGTGCATTTTATTTGTATTCACTTCTTGAATAAATGTTGTCACAGAAATAAGTTGTGAGGACTGATTGTCGAGTTTTTATTGAATATAGAATTTTAAAAGGAAAATCATACGAAAGATATGAAATGTACTTTTATATAATAGAAGAATACACTCCCATGAATATGATGTTACATTCTTTACATAAGACGCCACGTTTGAAAAATAGACATCTTAAAGTATATTTGGGTTATTGAAAAATGAAGCTCACAATACTTTTCTCTCTCAAAGGAAGTAATTCACTGTAAGGAAAGAAGGATCTCCAAAACAAACTTAAAGAAAAGAAGAAAACTCTCAAAATATCTTTTTCTCTGATAGAATATTTGTATTTTGATTGATGTTGAAATACAAGTGAACTACACCTATTTATACTAAACTCATTAGCTAAAAATGTCCACCAAAACATTTTTCATTTGGTTAATTATAATCATAATGATTTTTTTTAAAAATTATTCAATATATGCACCTTGATTTCAAAACAATTCCAAGAATGCTCCATGCTCCTTCTTTAGTTCTTCTTCTCCAATTTATTATTTTCCAAAGTACATTTCTTCATGTGTGATCAATGTTACTTATCTTCTCTATTATATGATTTGCTCCCTAATAACCATATTTCTAATTTTTATTTGACTCCAAATTTAAATTCTTCATGTGATTCCTTTTGAATTTTGCACATTAAATATTTTTGACTCCATGCATGATCAAGTTTATTCTTCAACACTCCCCCTTAAACTTGATATCTTTACTCCAAGTAAACTCTCCTCAGTCTTAAATTTTTACTAGTTAATGGGTTGGTGAAATTATCAGCAACTTGATCTTGTGACTTCACATAGTCTATCTGTACATCTTTTCTTGCAATACACTCTTGTATATGGTGATAACAAGCGTCGATATGTTTGCTACGATCATGGAACGCCAGATTCTTTAGTAAGGCAATGGCTGACTTGTTGTCTGCATATATCTTTGTCGGTTCTTGTTGTATCATTCCAGTATTCTTCAAAACATTTCTTAAATTGCATGACAAACACATGAATTAGTTGCAACATATTCTGCTTCACTGGTTGATAATGTGACGATAGATTGTGTTTTTGACGCCCAAGTAGATGGTTAAAATATCCTCATAGCGGCCTTGAAATGGATGGTTGTTGGATATTCCATAAATAGACTAACTAATCCAACCGCGTGAAGAATATCTGGTCGTGGACACGTTAAATAACGCAAGCACGAAAATTCGGCTACTTCTGGGTGCTTGGTTTAATCCATACAAAGTCTTTTTTTAACTTCAACACCTTTTTTCATGCACTTTAACTTCATATCTCGATGGTTAGTGATTTCACATCCATTTTATGTATCTTCCATTTTCTTGAGCTGCCAAAGAGATGATGAGTCTAATCGTCTCAAGTCTAGCAACTGGAGCAAATACCTTGATATAGACGATTCTAGCATTTTGACTATACCCTTTTCTCATGAATCATGCCTTATATTTTTGAATTTATCGACTTGCATTTTGTTTTGCTTTGTACACCCATTTGACGCATATAGCCTTATGTCCTTTGGGGAGCGAGCTATGTTCCCATTTGTCATTTTTCTTCATTCATTGTGTTTCTCCATTTCTTTTCTTGTGACGCCTCTTGATAAGTCACGGGTTCACATTTAGCAAAGAGGCAGAAGAGTATAAGGTGATTTTGGTGTTCAGTCACATCGTATAGATCCGCTACTCTTCGTGTACGTGGTGCGTGTCTTTCATCTTCAAATGGTGATTTCTCTCTTTGTGTGGTTGTACTTGGTGAAGTGGGTGGAGTTGGTTGTTCTTCTTGTGATGGAATAGTTGTTCTTCTTGTGATTGGAATAGTTGTTCTTCTTGTGAAGGGAATAGTTGTTCCGTATTCTCATATTCTTCAAAGTGAGACGTAAACTTACTAGTTTTCGAGTTAAAGCTCCATTTTCTATCTTTATTGAATATTACATCTCGACTGATTAAGATCTTCTCACTTTCCGGGTTGTAAAGCTTATATCCTCTTGAGTGAGCATTATATCCGATGAAGATGAAACTATCACTTATCGTCAACTTTTGTTCTCATCTAGTATGTGTGTGAGATACTGAGTTTCTTTCCACTCCAAGCTTCTTGGTTTTGGCTTCTCCAAACACTTTTTGTAGGTGACCAGTTTAAAGATAGACCGCACACGTTACTGCTTCTTCCCAAAATTCTTTAGGCATTTTCTTATTGCTTAGCATGCTTCGCGTCATGTTGTGGATTGTTCAATTCTTTCTTTGTGCCACTCCATTTTGTTGGGTGTCGAGGAACAATCATCATTCGTCGTATTCCACTTTCCTCGCAGAATTTGAGAAATTCTTTAGATGTAAGTTCTCCACCATGATCAAATCTTAAAGCTTTGATCTTTCTCCACTTTCGTTCTCTACGTACTAGAGCTTTGAATTTCTTAAAATTTTCAAACACCTCGGATTTCTTTTTCAAAAGGTTTATCCATACTTTTCGTGAAAATCGTCCATAAAAATTAGAAGATAATTATTCTTACCGAGCAAACATGGTTTGACTGGAACACATGATTATCAAGGAAACAAAGTCAAAGAAAAGAAGAAAACACTCAAATATACTCCCTCTGTCCCATAATGTTTGTCCACTTTGCTTTTTGGGTGTCCCCTAATGTTTGTCCACTTTCATTCATTCGCAACCACATGTTTTATCATTCCTCTCAAATTCTTTTAAATCTTTCATTCTCAACCACACATTTTACACTCATTACTACCTTAAATACCGTGAAATATATGCTTTTGGACAAACTTAAGGGGATGGAGGGAGTATTTTTTATCAAAG
Organism: Sedum album; assembly: GCA_006409495.1. Lineage (NCBI taxonomy): Eukaryota > Viridiplantae > Streptophyta > Magnoliopsida > Saxifragales > Crassulaceae > Sedum > Sedum album. The sequence continues at coordinate 42,331 of QZGG01001514.1, read as the reverse complement.
AAGATTTGTATTTTGATTAATGATAAAATACATGTGAACAACACCTATTTAAACTAAACTCATTAACTAAAAATGTCTATTCAAAATATTTTCCATGTGCTCAATTATAATCATAAAGATTTTCTAAGAATTACTCAATCCATGCGCCTTGATTTTAAAAAAACTCCAAGAGTAGTACGTTCCTTCTTTAGGTCTTCTTCTTCAATTTTTAATTTTTAATTTTCTCCTTGATTTTCTATTATAAGCCTTGCTCCATAATAATCATGTGTTTAAATTTTATTTGAGTCCAAATTTAAATTCTTCATGTGTTTTCTTTTGAATCTTGCATATTAAATATTTTTGACTCCATGTATAATCAAATTTATTCTTCAAAATGATCTTTTAAAAATAATTTTCAAAGCCTTATAATTTGATACCTTTATAAAAGACACTTTAAAAGTAAACATAAATCTCTGTTTGTTGTAAGAAGAAAAGTAATTTAAGTGGTCTCAAACTCTCTTTGAACGACAGCTAGCTGGCATTGCAAAGTTAGACATGGACATTGGGGATTGAATCATTCATCAAATAAAGTAGTGAAATAAGAAGAAGAGGAGGATTAAGCATGCCCTAGATTTTGGAAAGAGCATGTGGTGTGCATAATCAAACACCCTAAGGTGCACATTGCCCCATTGTATGGGATTAAGCAACAAGCTGCATGTTATGAATAAACCACTTTCAAAAAGTAATGTTTGAATATTTATTTGGCAAGGATTTATGTTTCGTAGAGAGAGATCGTCAGATATGGGGCTGGTCTCAAGTGCGGTGGAGCGGGTAAGAGGAGGGAGCAGATGTGGTGCAAAAGTGGATGTGTGGATTTTGAAACTGTTTGTTGATTTAGTGGTGGATTTGATGATGAGGTTTTGATACACTCACTACACACACATGCATGCCAATTTCAGCTTTTTTGATCCCTAAAATTGGCACGCTTGTTCCCTTCACCCACTCACTTAACTCTCTCTCTCTAAACCTATCACACCCCACTATATACTACATTAAGCTACATAGCCAGCTTAACCACACACTCCAACAATATTCTTCAATCTCCATTTTCTCAAAGAAGCTTTCTCCAAGGCGACACACAAATCCACAACATTCATGATCTTTAGTATTCACTATGTCTGTATAAAACAATGATTTGTGTTTGGTTTATTAGGTTATGTATATCCCTTTTTACCTTTAGTCCTTATCTATCCATCCATCTTTTTCATCTTTTTGTCAGACCACGGTACTATTTCATTACTCATTCTTCCACTACTTTGAAGAGAGCTCTAGATTTTTGCCCCATGACATGCCCACTTTCATCTATTTCTACAAAACCAAAAGCCCTTTTCTAGTATATAAGGACAAGTCTGAATAATATCTTATTACGCTTAAGCTTAGATCTCTAATAGAATCTCATTTGTTTTTTCAGTATGTAATAGACGGACAATTATTAGAACACATTATCATTTGCAAATTTACTCATCTTTTTAGGAATGTTTTTATGTTTTGGTAAATTGAAATTCCAAAACATGTCAAAATCATCATGTTTTGAGGTACACCAATGAGCATTCCGCAAGAACATCCCAACAATATTGTAAGACTGAGATGATTAACTTGCCATAAAAGTAGCAAACAAACTCTTATCATAGTACCACACGCAAAACCATATTTTAACCGACAACCACTCCTAGCTTTCAATTTGAATTTGATTCCCCTATACGTATTACTATTTCAAATTATTAAATCAGTTATTTAATATTAGTAATCACTTTTGATCGCTCTTTAAGACAGACCACCACTGCGTGTTTTATACAATTTCCACTGTTACAATAACCCAATCAACCATATCATCAATCCTCTCTTCTTTTATGTCCCAAAGCCTCTTGCGCAGATAAGACTTGACAATAGCAAAGTTGGTTATTAAGGCTCTTATTCATTGCACCAACGTGTATACTTTAAGGGTTTTATTCTTTCTTATGTTGTTGTGGTCTTTTTATTTGTCACGTAATAGCAAATGGATACTTTGTTTAGTTTTGGAAGCCTAGATCGATATCATCCTCAGACAACCACGCCTTTTCTACCAGCTGAGCAGTCTTTCAACTCGAGTCGAACCTCCAGTGGATCGGTTAGATCATCTTCTTCCTATTACCACCAGCCACAGGAGTTAAATCGGGCGAGTGAAGACGAAGAATGCTTCAACATTTTCATGGAAGAAGATGATTTTACCTCCTCGTCCTCTAAGCATTACAATCCTTACAACCCTAACCCTAGCCATCATTCTCCTCATCCTCAAACCTCATATCTCAGCCCTCAACTACCACAACTACTACCACCACTATTACTAGCGGGTTCGAACACCAACAACTGCAACGATCGAATATTCAACTAGCAACGTGATAGGTGGAGTTGACTTGAGTGAATTGAACTCAAGCAAGTGGGCAAGTGATATTCTTCTAGAAACAGGTCGAGCCATTGCTGACAAGGACAGTGGCCGATTGCAGCAGCTGATGTGGATGCTCAACGAGTTAAGCTCACCATACGGTGACACTGATCAAAAACTAGCCTCTTACTTTCTCAAGCACTTTTCAGCCGCATGACTGACTCAGGGGAGAGTTGTTACAGGGCTTTAGTCTCAGCCTCCGATAAAAACTGCTCCTTCGAGTCACGAGGAAAACAATTCTCAAGTTTCAGGAGGTAAGTCCTTGGACAACTTTTGGACACGTGGCATGCAACGGTGCGTTATTAGAAGCTCTGGATGGTGAGACCAAACTTCATATCATTGATTTCAGCAACACTTACTGCACACAATGGCCAACGCTTCTAGAAGCATTGGCCACAAGGTCTGATGATACGCCACATCTACGCTTGACCGCAGTGGTCCTAAGCGGAGATGTGGCGGTACAAAGAGTTATGAAAGAGATCATGGGGAGGATGGAGAAGTTCGCTAGGTTAATGGGAGTGCCGTTCAAGTTCAGCCTCATCCACCACTCAGGTGACCTTTCAGAGTTGAATTTTTCTGATTTGGATATCAAAGAGGACGAAGCCCTAGCCATAAACTGCGTCAACGCACTCCATTCCATAAAAACATGTGACAACCGTCGTGATCTCGTCATCTCTTTGTTCAAAAGGCTCAATCCACGAATTGTAACGATCGTGGAAGAAGAGGCTGACTTCGACATTGGTGTGGAAGGGTTTGAGTTCATGAAAGGGTTTCAAGAAATCTTGAAATGGTTCAGGGTTTACTTTGAAGCATTAGACGACAGTTTTTCAAAGACCAGCAATGAAAGGCTGATGCTAGAGCGGTCAGCCGGACGAGCCATTATGGACTTACTAGCAGGCGGGTCAGGAGATTCGATCGAGCGGAGGGAGCCTGCGGCTCGTTGGGCTCACAGAATGCATGGGGGAGGGTTTAGTCAGGTGAGCTTTAGTGACGAGGTTAGCGACGACGTTAGGGCTCTTTTGAGGAGATATAAAGAGGGTTGGACGATGGTGAGTGGGAATCTTCCTGAGTTAGGTGGCCGGAATATTCCTGGCTTGGAGGGATCAGCCGGTGGTTTGGGCTTCTGCATGGAAGCCATGAATTTTTACCAATTTATTCCATAATCTGATTTTTATTATTTTTATCAGCAATAGAAAAATTAGTAACTTTTTAGTTTCTTTTTCCACTGTTTGAAATATTATAAGATTCCATTTTGATTTGGGCATTGGATTATTTTAAGCCCTAAAATCAATGAAATGGTATTTTTAAGTGTTATCAATTTAATTATAAATATTCAACCCTTCATTCATAATCATAAACAAACTGTAAGATATCGAAAATATTAATTCATGTCCCAAATAAAGTTTTGTACTCACATTTTCAAGTTCAATGTCTCAAGATTTGTCCATTGTGGAGTTAGCATGCACTAATTTTGCAGTGATTAATATTTTTATGTGATTGGAGTTGGCATGTTTACAATGACATTATCTGCTGACATAGACGTGTTCCCTTAAAAACAAAAGTCGTCTAAGCGAAACGCGTTTAGTTTGGAAGAATTCAATCTTGTAAATTTTTTGTTATTTGGTTGAATGAGACTGAGTTCAAAAGAAACTACTAAAAGATAAGGAATCTTTGGACGGCCACAAGTGAGGCACTACACTGGAATCTGACAAAAGATGAAGTCCTAGCTTGTAGTAACCGTACCGGAAAATACAACTTTAGTGGCTTTCAATGATGTTAGGGTTTTATACATTAGACCCAAAAATCCGTCCTTCATTTCACATTTTATTTAGGGTTTTTTAGCGAAAACCACCCGCCCAATAGGGCAATTTGAGACAAACCACCCTTCCAACTTTTTTTTAAAAATAACCACCCCTTAATTGTAACGGTACTCAATCATGCCACCCCTTGCACTGTTCCGGCGTTGACTATCATTAAACCCGCCGTTGACTCATCTGAATTTTAATTAAATTTCAAAATAAATCTTAATTAAATTAATTAATTACTAATCTAATCACATCATCCATCTAAAAGACAATTTCTAAAAAACAGAACCGTGCAATATTATATTTTAATTTTTATAATTACATGTTTATGTTCAACTAAATATTTTAAAATAATTATTATTTGTATATCGTTGGGAATGTAGCCAAATCAGTTTTATAATTATAAATTTTAAAATCTTATTAACATTATATTCCGAATTATATTTTATTTATATATTTATATAAACATTTTTTGTTTAGTTTAGTTAATTTTTATATAGTAATATTTTTAGTAACATTATAATTTATCTTTTAATTCACATATAATTATGATTACTCTTATAATTTTTGGGTCCTTTTTTATAATTTAAATTTAAACTTATGAATTAATTTAAATTTGGTTGATGTTAAATTGTTTTTTTTTATTACTGTAATATTTTTAGCTTAGTTTATTTAATTTATTAATATTTTTTTTATTTAATAATATATTTTTTTTATTTATATATAATAATTATAATTGTCATAATTTTGGACCATAACCGAACCATACCACAATTTAAAACTTATCAATTAATATAAATTTTTATTGATATTAAATTATTTATTTTATATTATTATAAAAATTTAGCTTAGTTTATTTTATTTTGTTAATATTTTTTATTTAATAATATAATATGCAGTTTTATTTATATGAATGATTTGATTAGATTAGTAATTAATTAATTTAATTAAGATTTATTTTGAAATTTAATTAAAATTCAGATGAGTCAACGGCGGGTTTAATGATAGTCAACGCCGGAACAGTGCAAGGGGTGGCATGATTGAGTACCGTTACAATTAAGGGGTGGTTATTTTAAAAAAAAAGTTGGAGGGGTGGTTTGTCTCAAATTGCCCTATTGGGCGGGTGGTTTTCGCTAAAAAACCCTTTTATTTAAGAAGTTACCAGTGGCAACTTAGTTTTTTTTTAAACAAGGCACTACATAATTATATTTGAATATTGAATGTATTGTAATACAAAACTCTCTATATATTTAAAATATAATTATTTTAAACTCTTCCTGATATAATTATATGTGTTTAATGAAGAAGTGAAATTATTGCCGTACGTAAGAGGAGGAAGTGGATAGAACGTACTTTGTAAAAATATTTCTTATATTTGATGGTCTACTGATCATTCGTAAATAATGTGTGAACCATACCCTATCAATAAAACATATAAAATATTCATTTCTTAACTCTATATGTTTCATTAACCATAAAAAAATTTAACCATACTTCATTAATTTTTGAACAATAATTATAGAGGCACGAAATTAAATGATTCATGAACCAAGCTCCACATTTTTTAAACCATGCTTCATTACATGCGAGACGAGTATTATAAAATAAAGTTTGATTCAAAAATTAACTAACTACGGTTCATGAACCGTACTTTACTAATGTTTGAACTATACAGAAAAACGATGAACCTATCATTTCTCACATTTTGTGAGAAGTGCTCCTCCCTTGTGGGAGGCTGTTGCCTACCTCCTGTCCTGTGCATGGAGGCTCTTCGCCCCCTCCACCCCAAACGTGCGTGGAGGCTCTTCGCCCGTATTCCTGTTGTTCTCTTGGAGGCTTGTCTTCCTTGTCGTTGTCCTTGGACGTGGAGTTTCGCGTCGTTCTTCATCTATGCGGAAGAGACATGCGTGTTTGATGCTTGTCGATTATGGGTTGGATGTCCGTTGTTGTGACCAGAGCTTCAAATGATTAGAATAGATATCATGTATACGATCTCTATGAATTGTACCTAATGTAACCGCTATTAATATAAGATTAATTTGTTCAAGACATGCATGCAGTCCTAACTTTTACTGCACCGATGTACATATCACACTACAAGATTAATGTGTCCACAAAAATGTTATTACAACGGAAAAAAAACCAATTAAAACATTTTAATGCCATCTTGATTAACTTTTTAATTTATCATGGTTCATGAACCGTGATGCGTTATTTCATGAACCACAAGTTTTACTAGAGTATAATAAACGAGGGCTGCAACACAAGTTTAATAAACGAGCTGAGCTTGAACAATGTCATACTCGACTCGTTTATGTTCGTGAACAACTCGAATAGATGCTCGATAAGATACTCGATAAATACTCATTTATAACGCGAATATGAATATGATATTTATAATACATATAATGATAATTTGTTTTAATTGTTTTATATTTATATAATTAATTTGTTTAAAAATATTTATAATTGTTTAGAATTTATTTAATACTCAAATTTATGTATTTGTATCATAAATATTATTTTTTGAAATGCTCGATAAGAACTCGAACTCGGCTCGAACTCGTCAAAATTAAACGAGACGAGTATGAACACGATTTTTAATACTCGATAATTACTCGGCTCGAACTCGAACTCGTCAAAATTAAACGAGATGATCTTGAGCAATCCAATACTCGACTCGACTCATTTGCAGCCCTAGTTTCAAGTTAGTTAAAAAATATTTTATAAAACTTGTAAAACTTGTGATTCATGAAATAACGCATGAATGAATATTAAACCTAAAACAATCAAACTAGAGTTGTGTATCGTTTACACCGAATTGGTGCTTCCAACACGCTGCGATAGATCGGGGACCAAGACCCCTATAGATGTACACTAACATCTAAAAATGAGAATGTTATCAAGTCCGCATTTGAAAGATATTTATAATTATATCTTCGATATCTACACATGCTATTCCCATTAACTTAATTATCACACCAAAATCTTAACGATTATTTTATTACTTAAAATGATAGATTTATCTTTATAATAGCAATATCAATTATTTGATATACATTCATTTAATTATATTTTTCAATAATATTCCCTCATCGGACTGAATATGCAATCGAATATTCGTAAAACTCAAGTGTGCCCCAAAATGATTTTATTTTAAAGGCGTGATTAAAATAATTCTATCCATTAACTTTTGCAAACATACTAGACTGAGCTTGTCACGTATATTAACATAACTAAACGATATGGATCAATCATTGGTGTATAGCATGGAAATTACACGCAATGTATGATCAATACATGGCTATTTCCAACTGGTCCCAATGGGGTAGATCAAATGAATTTCCTGAGTGTACAATACAACATTAATTCGGCAAGACTTAATACAAATTCCAACTGAATTTGAATATCCTTCGTGATGACTTCTCTTAACAGATTAATAATTAGTCTAGATGCCGACACAATGGAGTTTGACACCAAATAATCTATATTTCTTTCACTCTATACTTTATGTTCACAAACAAGAATCCAAATTCAGTAATCGTTCACAGTGATTATTCTAACTTGCAAACTAAATATGATTAGATCAACATCACCTAAGGTTTATAACAACTCTTGTAGGGCATCATCATAAGCGACCTCGACTTACTATCCGTTATTGAACATAAGTCGAAGAAACATGTCATCCTACTAAGTTAGGGATCCCTATAAATATTACATCATTCTGAAATCCTAGCAATCTTTCTCTCCCGTTTCAAGGAAGGCGCAGTCTGGCCGTTTTGACGGTTTTCAACCCACAGCCAAACTTAATTTTCCAGAAGCAAGAAGCTAATTTTCCAGTATCGAATAATCATAAATCCTCTAATTTCATTTTATTACTTCTTTATTTGCAATGTTATTGGGTTGTATAGCTAATTTAATAGCTATGACTTAGTACATGAACTTGTCACGAATTATTTTGAGACCTTTTGTTTATTTATCAATTCCATATTCTTTCATTAAATTCTTGTTCGTGATTGCATAGTTTTAATTGATCGGATTGAAGGGACTTTGATGGAGAATTCAATTCGAGATAATTAGGCATATCGTTACTATTTGATGAAACTTTGTCATAAGACAAACTGAACACCGGGATACTAGGCCTTTGCTAACTAGTTTAGATTCTTTGACACTTAATATTGTTTTGCCGCAAAATTCTCATGTCCCCTTGAAAGGTTTAGAAAATAGTTAGAAGCATCTATATGCATATCCTACCTTTTTCGGATTATGCATGAGCTATGGTATTTTAAGAATTGCATGTTTAGTTGGTGTATGATTAATATTAGTTGCAATAGATTGTGATAAGTTGTGTTAACATCATCAAGAACCCTGATCCACATGTTATTGCATTTGTTTGCAACCCTACTTTTTGATAACACAAACTCCCATTTTCACTAATTCCTATAGTTCCCTATAGATTCGACCCCTGTTTGCCACTTCATTAGGTCACAAAAGGGTTATTGAATTTGACGAGTACAACGATGTACGTTCAGTATGCACTTCCAAATATATACATAATCAACCAATAATTTAACGTGTATTACAATTTCCATGAAGAGTCATTACTTACTTACAGCAAATTATAATTATTATCACCTCTAGTTCAAATGAGATGACCGCATAATAGCACTTTAAATTATTATTTTCACTTTAAATTAACCTCATTTATTTTTTTAAGTGACTTTAAATATTACATATGCCAAGTACATACAAATCATGTTGAGGAGGATTTTTTAGCTCATTGGTCTATGTGCCTTAGATATTTATAAGGGTTAATTCTTAAAGACCACCTTTATAATATGTAGTTTTCCACAAAACTACCTGTATATTGTAATATTACATTTCACCATCCGTATAACGTTTGACGTTTCCAAATAACCATTTATCACTATTCCGTCAAATTTTTCGTTAAATATATTAAATTTTTAATATAATAATATTTTTATTACACACCTCTATAATAAATGAGTGGCCACTTCACCACCACTATAATCACTTCATTTTCAATTTAACCACCTCTACGTTAATTGAGGTGGTTCTTTGGCAACGTTATTAATTATAAAAATGGTCGAAAGTACTATTACAATATAAAGGTGGTGTCGTGGAAAATGACATATTATAATGGTGGTCATCTATAATTAATCCTATTTATAAAAAATAGCAAGATAGTTGAACCCATTCAAACAGAGTATACAACCTAATTATAATCAATGAAATGCACGCAACAATGGACAGAAGTTAGGAATAAAAGAAGAACAACGTGTTGTAGTTTGTCATGCATTCTTTAAAGTATGAATGAAAGACATCAATGAAAAGAATTCTTTAAAGAAAGGGTTAATTACGAAAAACCACCCTCATAATAGGTCAGAAATACTTGAACTGAATGTAAATCTTTATAGTTTACTATGAAACACTAATTAAAATCATTAAGTAATATAAACCAGTTCATATAAGTCGGAAATGTATCATGTGGATCCTCTTAATTTGGTGGACTCGTGGATCCCCTCTTGCACCCGTTAATTGCATTTTTTGGACGCACCAGATTGTGCCAACGCATTAATGAAGCATGTGATTTGCACGTTTGCATTTGTCATGTGCACACGTGATGTGCACATGACAAATGCACATACATGACGCAATCTGGTGCGTTCAAAAAATGCAATCAACGGATGCAAGAGGGGATCCACGAGTCCACCAAATTGGATGGATCCACATGATACAACCTCCATATAAGTCTAGTATGACGTACAAAGTATCATTGAATCCTAGATTTGTATGAGTGTTTGGGTTTCTAATACATGCTTCCGCTATTTCAAACACTCACTCATTGTATTAGTAGTAAAATTCGTCACACATCTTGTACTCGTTAACTTACTTAATAACTACTGAAATCATTGTATATGACTATCAAAGATAAGCCTAATGATTAAGTTATAAAAAGAAGTGTTAATTCCAAATGACCACCTTTATAATGAGCTATTTTCTACAAAATCACCTGTATATTGTAATATTACATTCGACCACCTGTATAACGTTTGACGTTCCTAAACAACCACTTATCACTGTTCCGTCAAGTATTCCGTTAAATATATTATATTTTTAATATAATAATAGTATTTTTATTATAATACACCACCTCTACAATAAATGAGTGTCCACTTCACGACCTTTATAATCACTTCGGTTTCAATTTAACCACCTCTCCGTTGACTGAGGTGGTTCTTTGGCAGCAGTAGTAATTATAAAGATGGTCGAATGTACTATTACTATATACAGGTGGTTTTGTGGAAAATGGCATATTATAATAGTGGTCATTTGGAATTAACCCTAAAAAGAATTCATACGAGTCTACTACGATGTGCAACATATTACTAAACACCGAATTTGTATGTCTCTATAAAAGATGAAATAGACACAACAATACGTTTTAGTTTGTCACGCATATTTTATTCCTTAACATACTCGTATGAATGAGTATTGATGTGCAATTTAGGGAAGTATTATGGGAACACTTGTCCTAGTCACGCATCAAACACATTTATAAATCGAGTGACCTCGAGTCAAACCCAAGAGAAGAGGTGATAGTTAACTAGTTAAGAATTACTTAAAATTGCTTAACATAAACGAGTTTGGGGGGATTGTAGATTGAAGGTTTGATAGGTTTTAATAACAAGTAAAGAAAAGTGATCAAGGACCTCTACTTCACCCCAAGGACATTGGAGAGTTAACACACTCAATTTACTAGCACAAATCACATTTAGTTTGAATTCTTATGGCTACGCATCATCCTTCCAAGTTCAACTCTCGTTCCATCCTTGGTGATTAGATGACGCGCTAAAAGGTTTCAATTCTCAAGCTCTCGATCTATTGAATCACATGGAATTAAAGTGCACAACCTCAAGCTCGAGCTTTATTGGAAAGGCACTCAAACTCACACCAAACCTAGCCTATCACCAAGAGGAATTGTCGCTCTCGCGCACAATTTACTCTCAAAGCAACATTGATATAGTTACTAACATCCTAGGGTTCAATCGTCATCAAATCATACGAAGTTAATTCACTTTGACACACTTAGGCATTGAGTAATGCTCTTTTGAGACCCTCAATTTTGGGTGAGACCCTGAGACCCCAATCATGGTCGTTGATTGGGTTTGCTTTTAGGGTCCAGATTGTGCCACGTGGAGGTGAGAGAACAAAAGCAACAATTTCTCTCACCTCCGATTTTTGAATTTCTCTAACCTCCACGTGGCACAATCTGGACCCCAAAAGCAAACCCAATCAACGGCCATGATTGGGGTCTCAGGGTCTCTCTCAATAGTAAGGGTCTCAAAAGAGCATTACTCCTTAGGCATTTTGTCAAACACTTGGTATGCATCATTATGAATAAGAAAATACAACAATTAAGATTCAACTAAAATATAATTCAAATGCATAGAAAGAGTATACAAACATCATCCAAATCCTAGGGGATCCATATGATCCCCAATCACATGAACAACTACTCTAACATGACTACAAATGTGAACAAACTAATCAAAATGGAAATCAACAACATGATAAAGAAAGTAAATGTAGAAATGCTTAGGAGATGTTGATCTTCAAGCCTTCATCTTCACTTCATCATCTTTGATCCAAGGACTTCTTTTGATGTATGAATATTTGAACTTCCAAGGATCCCTCCAAAAATGGCTTAAATCCCTATTTATACTATGGAGTGAAATCTGAGTTTTGAGCCTCCTTGTCCGAGCAGCCTCCTTGCTCGGTCGAGCAAGAGTATTACAAGCCTCAAATGTCCTCGGCAGAGTTCAGTTTCCTTGTTCGAGCAGCTTATTTGCTCGGTCGAGCAGAATTTTACCTTGGCCGAGCAGAAGGTACTGACATTTGATTGTATCAATTTTATCACACTGCTCGGGGGAGCAAAGAGCTGTCTCAGGGCCTGCTCGGTCGAGGAAGTGTGGCGTGGTCTCAACCATTATGTACCTGGTCGAGCAGAAATCTTCTTAGCCAAGCAGAAATCTCTTTAGTTCGAACGTATCAATTTTGATGTGTTGCTCGGCCAAGCAACCTTCCTTGCACATCCTTGCTTGGCCTAGGACCTTCTTGCTTGGCCAAGGATCTCCTTGCTTGACCAAGGATCTCCTTGCTCAACTCGGACAAGTAGTCTCCTATGGCTTCTTTTGTGCACTTTTGTCTTGAATTTGCTCTCTTTTGCACTTGATAGCTCCATGGTTATACTTCTTGAAAAAATCCTAAAATAAGCATAAGAAGTATCAATTCTTTCATAAAGTAATCGAAAACTAGCAAGAATCAAGCATAAGAAGTGTACAAATACTTGCGAATTTGCACACTTATCAAACACCCCACACTTAATCCTTGTTCGTCCCGAACAAGTAAGCACATATATGATGAAGTATAAATGCTCAAAATGTATGGAAGTGTCAATGAGCTAGCATTTCGTATGGATGAGAAGATCATGCAACAATCATCCTAGCATTTTCTAACTTAAAGTCCTAAGAAATGAAATACAAGTTACAACTACTCCTAACTCACTTTCGTAGGCATCACGGATGCATTTAGCGTATGCATCAAGCCTTTAAACCCCTAGGCTGCCCTAATGGACGAGTTATAGTCTCGTGAGAGTTTTCCAAGAGGGAGTACTCACAAATCCCGTTCACAATCATCCCATAAACAATTCATTTCATATAAGTGTTTGCTAAGCAAGAGTTAGTCATTTTAATGCTCGAAAAGATATGGAATTGTGCATTTCACTCATGTCACACAACTTTTCAAGAATCATATCATTCTTCACGTGCAAACATTCAAAGCCTTAACACCTTAACTAGCATTCATCATACTCATCATTTCACTACATTTCAATGCATAAATCGTAAAGAGAAATTTAGCGCACATGATGGGTTGTCTAGTCAATCACCTATGCCTGCAAGGGCAAGTCCATAGGCTCATGACTTAAACTCATTCTCAAGTTTTAGGCTAAACACCATAATCCATAAGAGAAGAGGAGTTTAGACGATAAAGCACGATGAAGCATTCATAAAATCCTCACTTGCCCACACAAATAATGCAAGGATCATCCCTTAAGTTATTCAATCACGCAAATGCATAGACAAAACTTGCAAACATGCTAAAATGTAAGGAAGGCATAAAGTCAAGAGTAAGTGGGGACTTACATTCTAGCTTCTCTTTTATTTATTCTAAATTGTTTTTTTGCTTATTCAAGTGCTTTCGAGGGGGAACTTACCTTCCTAACCCCCGACACTTGAATAACTTTTTCTTTTCTTTTTTGAGTTCATGCAAGTACTTTCGAGGGGGAACTTACCTTCCTAACCCCCGGGACTTGCATAACTTGTTCTTTCTTTTTTCTTTTTTTTGAGTAAGCTTTTGGTGTCAACCCCACACTAAAACTTGACAATATGTCTAATTAGCAAGAATCAAGCACATAGGCAAGCAAAGTCAATACATAAGCTATGAAATTAAACTAAAGTCACCTAAGAGCAAGTGATAGAGTGCAGTTGTACGCTACTTTAAGTCCTTTACACTGCTTTTATTCTAACATATTATGGTATAAGATTACGCTTTTGGTGTAGTTTTGTATTTCAGGTTTTAAAGAATAGTTAGAACGAAAACGCAACAAGGAGGTTGAATCTCGAGCAAAAAGATAACAAGGCAAAGACAACCGACAAATGGCCACTGGCGCGCGAGCAACAAGGCGCGCGAGTGAAGAACGCGCAGCAGACAGCAAAACGGTGACGTCAGCAGATAGCGAGATATTCGGCGATGACGTCATCACGCGCGAGAAATATTTCTAAGTTCAGTTTTTGGAGATTTAATATTTCCTAAGCTGATTTTAGAGATATAGATGATTCCTACAGATATCCTTGCCTAAATATTCGTGGAAACCCTAGGAGGCAAGGCTATAAATACAAAGATTTATGGAGATCACAAGAGACGCAGAAGGACCAGACGGCTCAGAGCAGAATTCCGGCCGTGCGCGCAAGCTGTCACGCGAGACTGCCGACGCACCACTACAGATTTGTCTTGTTATTTAGTTGTTATTTAATTATACTTGAGATGTATTCATTCAGCATGAGTAGCTAAACTCACTGAACTCGGTTTGGATTTTGATCTATGAATAATATGTTTTGAGGTCTTGTTCTTAATTTGCATGATTAAGTTTAGTATTATTATTCCGAACTCAATTGCATGATAATTAGGTTAGACAATTAAGCGAAGCCTTGCACCGCAGACTTAGTTGTAGAATCTTTATCTATAGTTAAACTATCAGAAGTACGTGACTGTGAATGATAGGAGTAACACTAGAATAGGCAGTAACTACCTTGACCGGATTCGTTATTGACTAGACTAGATTGAGTAATAATATCATACACCTTGACCGGAATGTATGTGTAGGTTATTAAGCTGTGACAGGACCTTAATCTACGTGGACAATTATATCATGTATCATTAGTGACCGAGGATAAACATAGAAATTCATAGTGAAAATCTGAACCGATCATCTCTTGCATAGTTTTTACATCTTTTCACTTGCTGTCTGTTGTGCGCCAGTGTACTTGCGCACAGTTTTCTTTCTTTTCTTCGTACTTTTTACTCACAACCCCAATTCTTAGTTTGTAGTTGAAAGAGACTTCCACCGTTCCCTGTGGATTCGACCCCAGCTTGCCGATACTATACTAGTAAGGAGAGTCGGGACAAATTTGCAGCACTCAACGACGTGCTCGTCAAATTTTGGCGCCGTTGCCGGGGAACGGCTAGAGAAGTTTTCTTTTCTTTTCCTTTATTATTTACTTTTTGATTTTCTTATATAAAAATCCAAAAATATTAGTTACGTTTAATTTAGCTGTTGTTTTTTTTTTGCATGGAAGATTTTGGTGAGAATAGTGTCATCGGCAGACGAGCAGGAACTCCAGACGCGCCAGCGCGTAACGCTGACAACATTTTTGCACGCCTGAACCCAGCTGAACTCGAGGCAATCAGAAGAGAAGTACGCAGAGACTTAGAGTTCAGAATGGACGTTGAACTACCCAGAAACGATAATCAGTTGAATGATAACATGGATAGACGCGCGCCACCTCCTGTCGCGCGCGTGCCTGCTCAACCAGTGGCGCGACGCACCATCAAGGAGATGTCTGCTCCTCAAGCTGTGAATCAACCATGGTGCATAGTACTGCCTCCAGATGGACACTTCGAACTGCGGACTCAGCTTGTTCACTACATACCAAAATTCCATGGTATGGCTAGTGAGAATCCAGTAAACATGTACGAGAGTTCGCGCCATTTGTGAGAATATGAGGAATGGGAATGAGGACCCAGAATTGTTGAAGCTTAGAGCCTTCCCGTTTTCACTATGTGATTCAGCTCGACAATGGTTGATGGGACTAGCGCCGGGTTCAATAAGGACATGGCCCGAATTACAAGAACGATTTCTAGACAAGTTTTATCCCGCGGCCAAAGTGTCACTGCTACGTAGAGAGTTAGCTGCGCCGAAACAGTTGCATGGGAATCATTATCAGAGTATTACGAGCGGTTCAGGGAACTTGAAGCGAACTGCTACAATCATGGACTCCCGCAACATGTGTTGATAGAGAACTTCCTCAACGGACTTACTGAGATGGAACTCAGGTTGTTGAATGCTTGCGCAGGAGGCAACGTGAGGAATATGTACCCGGAGGATGTTTGGAAATTAATAGAGGACACGGCTGATCAAGTAGATATCAAGTTCTTTGGAAAACAACCGTACTAGATCTCTGCATCAAGTGGATGTCACTGGAGATTAAAAATTAAAGGATATGATGCAGAAGCTAATGATGAAACAAAGCGTCGAAGCAAGAGCGTGTGAATTCTGTCACGCCACAGACCATCTGACTGACGCATGCCCCTCCCTATTCGAAGAACACGCAGATGTTAATGCAGTAGGAGGATGGAACAATGGACAAGCTAGGCAAGGACAGCCTAGGTTTGGATTGGCAGAGAATGGGTTTAGTTGGAAGAACGACCAGAATTTTCAGAGGCCGCGCGCTGACTGGCGCGCGCAACCTAATGCTCCCACTGGCGCACGACCTTACGCGCCAGTGCCTTCCTACAACCCACCACACCGACGCACTGAAGGACAAACGCAGAATGCTCAACCACCAAGAAATCATTAGAAGAAATAGTTAGTCAGTTGGCCGAGACAGTACGAAGAAAAGCAGAACGATAAGAGGTTTAAACTGATAGAGAACCAGCTCACCAGATTGCCACCACTGTAATGAACTGAAGGCTAGTGATGGTAATCTGCCCTCTCAGGTCATCCAGAACCCAAAGGGAAGTATCAACATGGTTCAGATGGACGCGCCACACCAGAACACATCAGCGCGCCAGTTGATACGCGCGTACTGATGGCGCAGCAGAGAACAGAATACAGAAATAGTTGTTGCACCAGTCTTTTCACGCACCAACCCTGACCCACCAGAGCAGAAGGAAGGTATCATGCTGAATGATTTCCAAGCAAGCTTGAAGATATGCTTAGCTCCAGATTTACCAGAAAAACTTGCTGATCCGGGAACCTTTACTATTCCGTGCTTTATTGGAGAAACCCTGGTTAGCGAGTGCATGTTAGACTTAGGAGCATCGGTTAATTTGCTGCCATATTCACTGTATTCAGCATCGTCAATGGGACCTCTAGAGCCAACGGACATTGCATTGTTACTTGCGGACAACTCACGGACCGAAGCAAAGGGAAAATAGTAGATGTCTTGACCCATGTCGGCAAACTCAAGTTCTAGCAGATTTCTACGTAGTTGACATGAACAAGCCGAATACGGAAGCAAGAGAATCAGTGTTGCTGGGCCGACCATTTATGAGGACCGCGCAAGTGTGCATTGATGTCGGGAAAGGTATGGTGACATTACAAGACAAGAAGCACATACTCAGATTAGATGTCATCAAGAATCAAGTTATCGGAGGAACCATTGGTAATGATTGGATAACGAAGCACCAATACCAAGGTATTCTGGATGATGCGCGCCAGTCAGAAGAATATGCCTTTGGCGCGCCAGAACAGTAAAGAGTAAGCCACCAGATAAGAGGCGCAGAGAGCGAAGCCGAGAGCACACGACACTTGGGAACAGCATAGGAACGCAGATCGGTGCGCAGGATGATCATGCAGAATAGGGCCACGAACTCAGGAACGCGCAAGGCACACAGACTAGCGCAGCATCAAGACCTAATACGCGAGACTTCGCGTTTTCTATCTCTTTACCCTCCGATCATATTGATTACTCTTATTATCTGATATTAACCCACTTGAATTTTTGCCATGCAGAAAAGATGATACACGGAAGGAGGCAAATATTCAAGTGTGGGGGAGGTAAACCGTGCGCTATGAGTGCACATTTGCGTCGAGCTAACGACGTTAAACAAAGCACTCGTCGGAAGGTACTCCGACAAACTTAACTTAGTTTATTTTTTTTTGTGTGTTTAGTTAGTTTAGTTTAGTTTTAGTTTTTTAGGTTTAGTTTTAGTTTGGGCCCATGTAGTTTTGGGCCATGCATGCATGTGGGCTTTTTGCACTATAAATATGTGATGAGGGTATTTTGTCACTTTCATTTTCACTTATCTCTCTAACACAAAAACCCAAAGCCCACCACCGCCGCCGCCGCGCACTGCCGCCGCCGCCGCGCGCCGCCGTCCAACCCAGAATTTCGTGAATTTTCACAGAACGTAGATCTCAGTGCAGGTATTCTACTGTCAAAATTTCAGCATAATTGGATAGTTTTGGTGTTCAATTGCAGTAGAAGTTTCTAGATCTAGATCTGCCGTGCACGCGCGTGACAGGACACGCGCGCCAGTTTGATATTTTGGTTTTTCTTTGCTGTACAATGTCGATCTGTGTGGATCAGTCGAGAAGTTGGATTTTGAGCTAAGTACAGATGTACAGTAGGTGTGAGTTTTGCCTACCGTTTTGTGGATGAGGAGTTCCTCCGTGAGATGGGGCTCTACGAAGAAGTGCATGCGGCTTTCACCGCAACTGGATGGGGATCGTTTATGGAACTCAGCTCGACACGGACGTGGAGGATACACTGGAGTTCCTCGCGTCGTACGAGGGTTAGCTGATCGGATCAGGTACCGCCACAGGGGCGTGTACTATGAGGCCACGCCATCCAGTTCGGCGCAGTCATGGGACTCGCGCGCATGCCTGGCGCAAGTGATGAACACACGACAGGAAGCCTGGGACGATGGACTGACGGCAGCAAGCCGTATGCGGAGGGGAAGCCTCGGACAGAACTATTGGATCCAAAGATGTTTTACTTCAGAGGCTCATTTCCCACTCCATCATCGGCCGCTACAATGGATCACAGCGGCCCGGACTACTAGACATGGAGATCCTCAAGGGTCTCTACTACGGGAAGAAGGTGCGCTACACGCGCTGCTCACCAGCTACTGGGAAGCGTGAGCATGAAGGGCCCGCTGCTTGTGGAGGACTGATCACGCACTTCTGCGTGCGTTACATATGGAGCCTGGCTGGAGCACACATTGTACGGGCTGAGTTTCTGACGCGCCAGAAGATGCGTCTCTACAAAGGAATCAAGACGCGCGGATGGAACCGCGTATTGGAGCTACAGGCGCGGACTGAGAACATCAGGGCTGCGCCAGAGGTTGTGGCGCAAGAACAGTGGCGCCCAGAAGGAGCAGGCGCCGATCAGAGCGTGCGCAAGCAGAGTCCAGCGCGCAAGGAAGTGGCGCACAGGTATTAGTTGACCAGCGCTGGGTGTTCAACGCTCAGCGCGTTATGGAGTATGTGGCTCCACAGGGTGCCAACTTGGACTTGACGCCACCTAGAGGCTGGCACGCTGGAGACCGATCCCGGAGGTATGCACTACAGGGCGAAGACCCAATCGAAGAACTCTCCCGGTCGTTTTCTACTTCGTTTTAAATATTTTATGATCGGTGTAATGAACTTTTCGGCGGATGTTTGTATTGCTGTTTTAAACACATGTTTTTATTCGGTGCTTGAATTTTAATCGGTGTTTTAATTGACTCGGTGGGTGGCAATATTATAAACTGTGATTGGTGCAAATGATTATATGTGCATGCATTACTATTGCTTTCTTTACTTGTGCATAACGTGAGGACACGTTTTTGTTTAAGTGTGGGGGGGCAGTAGTACACTATCTTAGGAGTAGGAATTTTTTCGATAAATTTTTCGTTTTTTTTAGTTAGTTTAAACCAAACCGAATTGAACACATCTCAAGAGGTATTGCGCGCGAGAAGCATTGGCGTGCGCGACCTGTGTGCGTACTCGCGCACCTGAGGTATTTGTGCTTATATGACATATTCTGATTTTTGGTAATTTTTTCGAATTTTGTGTATCTCTTGAGTGGAATAACGAGGGATGTGGAGTTGATAGAAACGTCCTAGAGAAGCAGTCGATCGAACGAAGCTTGAGGATCGGTTGCATGGTTACTTTCGCGGTCAAAGGAATAAGAGCAAGCTCAGTCACGCAGATGCCGAAGGCGAAACCCTACCAGCGTGACGAGACGGAAAAACAGACCGTCTTCGTGGAAGTTAGTTGCTCAGGAAGGGGCGCGCGGTTGCAAACGCGTGACCTGACTTGCGCGCGACTGATCAGAAGCGAGAGCGGGGCGTGGTTCCATAGCTGTTATCCGAAGGCCATGATTGGAAACCGTTCTAGGGAAAATAAGATCCGGACCAGAAAAGAGTATTCAATTCAAAGTTAAAGCTCAAAGGCCGAAACAATGAAAAGAAGAAATTGTGCAACAAAGGTTATCAATGTCCGAGAAACAAAAGTAAAGCGTCAAAGACGTAAGCTCAGAAACCCTAAGACGCGGATCAATCACGTACCAAAGAAAGCGAACGAATAACCATGCAATCGCAATCAAGAAGAATTCGGTGACCGGTGCTTAAAGGACTATCTCCCAATCATCCAATTGATATGCATTCCACAAGAGAGGTAACACAAGGTTTGAATTAATTACTTAATCAGTTTTGTGTTGTAGTCACAATTGCGCAGGTTGTGAGAGTGGCGCAGACGTGTGGCGCAGTAAGTCCAACATTCACGCGTGCATACACAAAGGTAAGGAAGCCGACTTGTTCAGGGACGAACAAGAGTAAGTGTGGGGGATTTGATAGAGTGCAGTTGTACGCTATTTTATGTCCTTTACACTGCTTTTATTCTAACATATTATGGTATAAGATTACGCTTTTGGTGTAGTTTTGTATTTCAGGTCTTAAAGAAGAGTTAGAACAAAAACGCAACAAGGAGGCTGAATCTCAGCAAAAAGATAACAAGGCAAAGACAAAGACAAAAGGCCACTGGCGCGCGAGCAACATGGCGCGCGAGTGAAGCGCGCAGAGACAGCAAAACGGTGACGTCAGCAGATAGCGAGATATTCGGAACGATGACGTCATCACGCGCGAGAATATTTCTAAGTTCAGTTTTTGGAGATTTAATATTTCCTAAGCTGATTTTAGAGATATAGATGATTTCCTACAGATATCCTTGCCTAAATATTCGTGGAAACCCTAGGAGGCAAGGCTATAAATACAAAGATTTTGGAGATCACAAGAGACGCAGAAGGACCAGACGGCTCAGAGCAGAATTCCGAAGCCGTGCGCGCAAGCTGTCACGCGAGACTGCGACGCACACTACAGATTTGTCTTGTTATTTAGTTGTTATTTAATTATACTTGAGATGTATTCATCAGTATGAGTAGCTAAACTCACTGAACTCGGTTTGGATTTGATCTATGAATAATATGTTTTGAGGTCTTGTTCTTAATTTGCATGATTAAGTTTAGTATTATTATTCCAACTCAATTGCATGATAATTAGGTTAGACAATTAAGCGAAGCCTTGCACCGCAGACTTAGTTGTAGAATCTTTATCTATAGTTAAACTATCAGAGGTACGTGACTGTGAATGATAGGAGTAACACTAGAATAGGCAGTAGCTACCTTGACCGGATTCGTTATTGACTAGACTAGATTGAGTAATAATATCATACGGACTTTGACCGGAATGTATGTGTAGGTTATTAAGCTGTGACAGGACCTTAACCTACGTGAACAATATGTCATGTATCATTAGTGACCGAGGATAAACATAGAAATTCATAGTGATAAATCTGAACCGAGATCATCTCTTGCATAGTTGTTTACATCTTTTTCACTTGCTGTCTGTTTGTGCGCCAGTGGTACCTGCGCATCAGTTTCTGTCTTTTCTTCGTACTTTTTACGCACAACCCCAATTCTTAGTTTGTAGATTGAGAAGAGACTTCCACCATTCCCTGTGGATTCGACCCCAGCTTACCGATACTATACTAGTGAGGAGAGTAGGGATAAATTTGCAGCACTCAACGACGTGCTCGTCAGCAAGCAAGAAACTCTATGATACTTCATGCCTTTTTTTGTATATGCTATCTTATTCTCCTTATTCATTATGAAATGAAAGAGCATGTTAATATCAAATGATTCAAGCTAGTATAGATGTCAATTCTTGAGAACATTGCAATTGTTAAGAACTTCAATCATCTTAAATCATTATGATCAATGAGAAAACTTCACAAACCACAGTCACAAGTAATTTCAAAAATGTATTCTTAAACTTAGCAAACTTATTTTCAAGTAATCTTCAAAAATTTAGGATGAAAGTGATTTGTCAAGCAAGTGTCAATGCTCAAATATGACCAATGATTGATAGAATGAGGCATATAAAGTATGAATGCATGCATACTACCCACCCCACACTTAAAAATTTGCTTAGTCCCTAAGCAATCAAGTAAAAGCATAAGAGAAGGGTAAAGAAACTTCTCTCATGTGAAGGAAGACTAGTATGTATCAATGCTTGCTTCCCAAGTGGCTTGGCTTTGGCACAAACCTATACTTACAAGGTATCAAGAGAATTGAATGTAGGTGAGTTTGTTAGTCATTCATGAAAACCAAACCCAAGCTCATATAAAGCATGAAAAATGAAGTTGTTCATCATATTAAGCATGTTTGATTAAGTGAAGATCAAGTTTGAACAACTTAAAAGGAAGATATGAGTTATAGGTATCAAGTTTACTCGGTTGAGTAAATAGTATAACTTGGGTTGTACTCGGCCGAGCAAGGCTTTGATGCACATGGATTACCTCAGGGTATCTCTACTCGGGCGAGTAAAAAGAATACTCGGCCGAGCAAGGTTTAAAATCTCTTCCCGCTTAGATGCTACTCGGCCAAGTGACATGTTTGAGCAACATTTCTAGGCTTGTTTCTAACATTTGACACTTATGATTAATTTTTTCAAACTAGTGCTAAAGCATGCAACACATCCAAGATTTAAAACTAAGGCAAACATCATGAAGTTTGAAAGCACACATAGTTTTAAAACCAAGATCAAACATGAAGCTCAAGCAAGCATGCACACAAGTTGTTAAAGCCTAAGGTAACCCCACACTTAGCCAAAAGAATGTATCAATATATCACAATACTAAGTATGTGTTAAATTCCATTGGGCACACAAGCAATATTCACAAGCATCACAAGCATTTCACATTCCTATCATCAAGAGAGTTTAAAGTAAAGAGCATGAACTTACTAGCCTAGTTTAACGTCTTGGCTAAGACGTAGCCGAGGCTTTTCATTCCAAGAAACACACTTAGGAAGTCCTTTGCTAGGATCCCTTCCTAAGTGGTGCAAATAAATACTCAAGGACTCCTCACATCTTTGTAAGGAGTGAGTGATGGGTCGCCGCGCTTTGGAATTTGCATTGATTGCGCCGACTTCCCATTAATCTTTTCTTTTGTTGGAGGCTTTGGTTTTTGACTCTTTCCAATATTAGCATTGCCTCCAACTATACCATCCTTCACCTTAGACAATTCCTTTGTTTCTTAGCTCTTCTCTTGCTCTTGGACTCTTACGCTTTCTTCTTTTTCTTCGCCTTTTTCTTCTTTTCTTTGAGAGGGTTTCTACCTTAAGTATAGGCAATATATCATCCTTTCTTTCTTCTTCCCTTTCAAAGTATATTATTTGAGGCTTAAAGAAGTCCGTAGGTAAATCAACTTCGCACACTTCAAGCTTAGGAAGAGGTAGCTTCTTCTCCTTATCCGGAATTTGCTCAATTGACTTCTTTCTTTGTGTAGGAACCTCTTCCTCTTCTTTCAAAAGTGGCATGGTTGCTTTTAACGCTTGTTGAGGCTCCTTTGCAACCTTTGAAGGTTGCTCTTGTTGAGGATCACTAAGATCTTGGTTCATGAAGTCAATGAATTTACAAATTTCCACTTGTTCCCATTCCGAATATGATAAAAGCTCCTCTTGAATATTAAATGGACGAGCTTGTTGTGCTTGTTGTGCTAGTTGTCTTTCGAGCTCCAAGGTGTACTCATATAAATCATCGAATCTTATCTCCATCTTTTCAAATATGAGTAAATTATCCTTTTGTTGTGTCTCAAGCATCTTTTGTTATTGAGCTTGTGTCGCGGCCATTTGTGCCATTGATGCAAGAAGAGCGGTTTCTTCTTGGCTTCGACTTTGTTGAGCTTGTGGTGGCATATCCTCAATGCAATCATATGATGAATAGGGTGGATGGTAATCCTCATACTCTTCATGGGAATTTGTGTTCCTATAGGTATAGAATTCGGAGAGGAACATATTCATCTTCCCTCATATCCCATGTAGTCCATATCTTCATGATAATCTCCATAAGAGTTCCTTTGATCATGTGGACAAGAGTATTCATCATGGCCAAAGTTATGGCAAATTTGACATTCCCTTTGTGAATTCCACATGCTTGTAGTAAGGCAAATTTGACATTCCCTTTGTGAATTCCACATGCTCTCGCGCACAATTTACTCTCAAAGCAACATTGATATAGTTACTAACATCCTAGGGTTCAATCGTCATCAAATCATACGAAGTTAATTCACTTTGACACACTTAGGCATTTCGTCAAACACTTGGTATGCATTATTATGAATAAGTAACTACAACAATTAAGATTCAACTAAAATGTAATTCAAATGCATAGAAAGAGTATACAAACATCATCCAAATCCTAGGAGATCCATATGATCCCCAATCACATGAACAACTACTCTAACATGACTACAAATGTGAACAAACTAATCAAAATGGAAATCAACAACATGATAAAGAAAGTAAAGGTAGAAATGCTTAGGAGATGTTGATCTTCAAGCCTTCATCTTCACTTTATCATCTTTGATCCAAGGACTTTTTTTGATGTATGAATATTTGAACTTCCAAGGATCCCTTCAAAATGGCTTAAATCCCTATTTATACTATGGAGTGAAATCTGAGTTTTGAGCCTCCTTGTCCGAGCAGCCTCCTTGCTCGGTCGAGCAAGAGTATTACAAGCCTCAAATGTCCTCGGCAGAGTTCAGTTTCCTTGTTCTAGCAGCTTATTTGCTCGGTCGAGCAGAATTTTACCTTGGCCGAGCAGAAGGTATAGACATTTGATTGTATCAATTTTATCACACTGCTCGGGAGAGCAAAGAGCTGTCTCAGGGCCTGCTCGGTCGAGGAAGTGTGGCGTGGTCTCAACCATTATGTACCTGGCCGAGCAGAAATCTTCTTTGCCGAGCAGAAATTTCTTTAGTTCGAACGTATCAATTTTGATGTGTTGCTCGGCCAAGCAACCTTCCTTGCACATCCTTGCTTGGCCAAGGATCTTCTTGCTTGACCAAGGATCTCCTTGCTCAACTAGGACAAGTAGTCTCCTATGGCTTCTTTTGTGCACTTTTGTCTTGAATTTGCTCTCTTTTGCACTTGATAGCTCCATGGTTATACTTCTTGAATAAATCCTAAAATAAGCATAAGAAGTATCAATTCTTTCATAAAGTAATCGAAAGCTAGCAAGAATCAAGCATAAGAAGTGTACAAATACTTGCAAATTTGCACACTTATCAAGTATTTCTTTAAAGTAAGCTGCAAGTAGAACAATTAGATGTTGATGTTAAACTTGAAAATGCACATGTTAGAAGGATAACTATAAATCAAATATAACAGTTTTATCACGACAAGTCTTGGATGGGAAAACAGTTGTCGCTTGTAGGATTATAAAATCTATTAGGATTTCAACAAGCTTTGTCAAAGAGAATGTCAAAGAGCATGTCAAAGGTTACAATCACTCCCATAAAGAAAGAAGCTCTCTTAAATGTTGACAGACCAATGTCTTAACTCTTAATCTAAGAGGGATGGTTATGATTAGGGCATGATCGAGGGAGGAAGATTTAAACACAAAGGATAAAATTCTAATAGTGAAGATGAGGATGAGGAAGACTCTGCAAATAAGGGCATCGTCGGTCGGTATATCAACAACTGTGACATGAAGAGTGGTTCAAGAAAAATAATAAAATAATTTAATATGGAATGGTTGTAATATCTCTTGATACAAACAAGGATCCATTTTGTCCTCGTAAGGAATTTGAAGTTCTTGATCTAGAAGTTTCTTACTTTACTACACCATTTTACACATTATATAACAAGCTGTCTCAGAAGTTGTATCTGTCATGTCATGTAAGTTGTTATGCTACACGGTATTCGTGTCGTATATGATACATGTAGCGTATGTCTTCTTTTGCAATATAGGCTTTTGGGACAATAAAGAATTGTGACGTGTGTTAACATTGACAACATGCGTTATTGCAGCAAAAATCAGCACTTGCATATGTTAACATATACAACACTCTCTTAATTGCGGCATGCAACTCGTGTCACATATATATCCTCATATACAATATCTTTTATACAACATATATATTGTGTAGTAAACGATAAATAATTATTTACATGTAACTCTCGTATTCTTCCAAAACGTTTCAATATTTAAATATATCAAAAGGTTAAATTAAGTAGTTGAGTAGCCTACATTTGCAACTAACTTTAACATTTTCTATCGCATGTGTCCCAACTAAAATAGTTGAGGAAAATACATATTTTAGTGACTTTGTAATTCTAAGTAGCCTATGTGACTAGACAAAATTTAATTGAGAATTTTACAGATGCGACCGATTTAGCCAAAGTCAGTCCATATTGTCAAAACTGGATGATACATATGAAAGTGACTTTGTCATTCTCAGTTGCATATGTGACTAGACAAAAAAATATTTTTATTTTAGAATGTTGCACTTTAAATGATAGGTATTTAAAAATTACGGATATCTACTTGAGGACACTATATATTCGATTGATTTTGCCTAAGTCAATCGAGTATGAGTCGAAATTAGATGATACATACGTATGTGACTTTGTCATTCTTAGTTGCATATGATACCAGACACAAAATAAGCCCATTATTTTGTAACGTTAAACATTTAATGATAAGTAGTTGAGAAGACAAAATATGCGACAGATTTTGGCAAACTCAATCGCATATGTGTTGAAACATTTAATGATAAGTTTACTTAAATACTCAATTTAATGAAGGTAGTTGAGGATGATACATGTGTAAGTGACTTTGTCATGCTCAGTTGCATATGTGAATAGACAAAAATTTACCGTTGTTTTATAACGTTGCACTACAAATGATGAGTAGTTGGTTGGCGAAACATATGCAACTGAGTTTGACATCATGTGTGACATATGTTTCGGAACTAAACTTTATAAATAGCTATGTTAAATTGTTACTATCTTTCGGCGTTAGTTCAACTTTTCCTTTTTGCTCCTTCAAACTCAAGTCATGTTGTAAGTTCTCAATTTATCATTGTGCAACTCACATTACGATTATTTTTCACATTTCCATGTCTTTTATTTTCATATATAGTTAAATGAGTTACAGTTTTTATTCGTAGAGCCCTCAAAAATTTGAGGCAGATATCAATTTGTTAATTTAGTTTGTATTCTTCATTTTTTTAGTTTTTAATTATTGTTCTTTTTTGTAGTTTGTAAAGGAAAAGATCGAAATAGATCGGATGAAGTAGATATGTTACATATGCGACAAACGTTTTCATTCTTAGTCACATAAAAAAAATTAAAGAAATTTTTTGACCGTACACTCTCCCCTTTAATTTAATGTAATTTTATTAATTATTAATATTGCTGTCTCTTTACATTTTAGGAATATTATTCTTCTTTGGTGTTTGTAAAGGAAAAGACTGCCTACGAACTGGATGATGGGAATATGCTGCATATGCCACAGCGTTTGTCATTCTTAGTCACATAAGAGTAGGGGTGAAACCGGTACCGGGAACCGGGATATTTCGGCTTTTTTGTCCTGGTCCCGAAAATTCGGGACTTTTAAAATCGGTCCCGGTTCTAAAAAATCCCGAATTTTTCCCGAATTTCGGTACCGGGACCAGGTAATGCCTTCAGTCCCGAATCCCGGTCCCGGTTCCAATTTTCAGACTCCAAGCGTACGTCCCTTGAATTTTCCAAGCGCACGTTCAAGGATTTATCCTAAAATCAAGATACGTGCGCTTGGGAAAAGATAAGAGCGTCCGCTTGGAGTGCCAGAATGAGTCCGAGAGCTTTCCCCAAGCGTACGCGTACGCTTGAGGAAATAGAAGAAGCGCACGCTTGGATAAATTAAGAGACGTGCGCTTGGTATAGTAAAATCCGTTACCGGTACCGGGAACCGGTGATTTAGTCACTGGGTACCGGTCCCGGTAACGGTACATAATTTTCGGTACCGGGACAGTCCCGAATCCCGGTTTTTTAGAGTAAATCCCGGTTTGGAACCGATACCGGAACCGGGACCGGGACCGGAACCGGGACCGGAACCGTGACCGGTGATTTTGTTACACCCCTACATAAGAGTGTATTTGCAAGTAAAAATTTGAGGTACTCACCTATTTTTTATTTAATTATATATATTACCGTCTCTATAATTTTTTTGAAAAGTGGATAAAATGTGGATGACGTTCTTAAATTATTTAAATTATTTATTTGAAGTGTCTCTCTTTATATGTTGAATGTATGTAGTTTACTAACATATGGGTATCTCATTTGTACTTTAAATGAAAAGATGGATAAAAGTTGGATGGATTTGAGCCGAGGCGATGATCTTTATCATGAGGGGATCATCGAATTTATCCAGTTTGTCAAACAAAATTCAAATGAGGATAAACATTCATGTCCTTGTAATCGTTGCAAGTTGCAAGGTAAAAAGATCGCACCGGATAAAATGTATTGGCATTTACTAGATAAAGGGATGATGCGAGAATATACCAGTTGGACCGCACATGGTGAAATCCGCGAACGTCATCCTTTATCAGTCGATAATCATGGGATGGAGGATAATGCATATCCCACTATGGATATACTTAATAATGCTTTTTTTTGAGATTATAATCGAATGCATGATAATGATCATATCATGAAGGATGAGGACATTGAAGTTGAAACTCTTGGAAAGGATGCTTATAACAAGTATCATAAGCTTGTAAGTGAAGCAAAGAAGCCTTTATATAAAGATAGTGATAAAACCGTGCTCGAAACTATATTGAAGGCCATGCAGGTGATTATTTTTATATGTTGTTTGTTAATATTTTTATTTTTTCATGTCATGTTATATTATTTATTTATTTTTGTTTTTATATATAGGTTAAAGTTGAGAATCGGTGGTCCGATAAAAGTTTTGATGATCATTTGCGGCTTACTAAAGAAATATTGCCAAAGAATAATAGTTATCCAGATTCTTATCGAGATGTCAAATTAATTTTGAAGAACTTGGGTTTGGAATTGTTATCTAAAGAACGAAACGAAATATAAAACCATACACGCCTGTGAGTATAGTTGTGTACTGTTCTACAAAGATCACGAAGATCTCGACACTTGTCCGTCTGTAATACACCCAGATATGTAAGTAGCGAAGGTAACAAAAAGATACCACGTAAAGTGGTTAAGTACTTTCCACTGACTTCGCGGTTACGTCGCCTTTATATGTCTCCAGTTATTGCAAAAGAAATGAGGTGGCATGGAGAAAGACTTGTGAGTGATGATGAAATTCGCCATCCCGCTGACGGGGAAGCATGGCAAAAATTTGATAGAGATTTAACCCTTTTGGAGCATCGTGTATTCCACATAGCACATGGCCTATAGTCGTATGGCCGTATAATTTAACATACTTGCTAAATTTAGCACATCGTGTATAATTTGTCACCTTCTTTGTGCATGAAAAAGAATTTAACATACTTGCTATGTTAATTTCTGGTCCTAAGTCTCCAAGGAAGTGTTTGAACGTACTCATGAGACCACTTATTGATGAGTTAAAAATGTTGTGGAAAAAGGAATTCCTACTTATGACTCTCTCGAGAAGTCTTCATTCACTATGAAGGCTGCAGTAATTTGGACGATTAGTGATTTTCCAGGTATACCTATAACTATTTGTGATACAAAATGAATTATCATTTTCAATTTCGTTTAGAAAATTGATATTTAAATTTTTCTAAAGAAAATCTATTTTATATTTTTTCATTTTGTTTACTAATTTTTTCAGGTTTGGGCATGTTGGGAGGTCTTAAAACTAAAGGTTACAAGGCATGCCCTTTATGTTTGGATGACACCGATGCTATTCATTTGACAGGGAGAATGGCGTATCAAGGACACCGTAGATGGTTGGACAAGAGTCACCCAATGCGAAAAGAAACCAGTAAATTTAATGGCAAAGTTGAATTAAGAGAGTCTCCACCTACACTTTCAGGCTTTGAGGTTTTATCAAACGTACTTTGTCATCAATATTCGACACTTAGCTTGCACCCAACGTTGCAAGCTAACGATTCAGAGAGGCTATGTTGGACACATCAAACCATATTCTACGAACTACCTTATTGGAAGACATTGTGTGAGCCATATTCTTTAGATGTCATGCATATTGAGAAGAATGTGTTCGATAATATAATTGGCACAATACTTGGGATTGAAGGAAAGACAAAAGATGATTTAAAGGCTCGCTTAGGTCTAAAGAAACTTGCAGTACGAAAGTCTCAATGGCCTAAGGAAAGTAGAGGAAAGATTGTATTACCTCAAGCAACTTTTACCGTATTACCCGAAGAGAAGGTGGAAATACTTGAGATGATACAAAATGTCAAATACCCTCATGGTTATGCTGGAAGTTTGAAAAACAAGATCAATCTGAATGATAAGAAGTTCATTGGGTTGAAGACGCACGACTGTCATGTCTTGTTTCAGAGAATTCTTCCTATTTTCATTCGACCTTATTTGCCACCTCATGTACTAGAGCCTCTTATTTCGTTATCCTTTTGGTTCTAGAAGTTGTGTTGCAGGGAGCTGAAGAGGGATGATATCAATCAAATGAAGAAAGATATAGTGATCATTTTGTGTAAGTTGGAGACGATTTTTCCACCAGCCTTCTTCACTATAATGGTTCATCTCATGATCCATCTCCCTAACCAACTTATGCTCAAGGGTCCAGTTCATTTTAATTGGATGTATCCAATGGAAAGGTATGCATATTATTATTTTTCTAAATGTGAATGTTAGTAATTAACATTTTTTATTATATATTATTCTTCCTAAAAACACTAAAGTTATCATCGATTTGAAATTTTTGCAGACAGCTAGGTGCGTATAAAAAGTATGTCAGAAACACACGATATCCAGAAGGATGTATTGCTGAGCAATATATTGCACACGAGTGTGTAACCTTTTGCAAATTATACATGCATGATTCTTATAGTCCACCAACACTGAATGCCTCTGAATTTAGCATATCGGTTGTTTCCGATGTTATTAAAACGGCTAGATATCTTCCAAGAATGAAGCTAAGCAATAAGGAGATTATAAATGCTCACTGGTGCGTGATGGAGAATTGTCGTGAAGCTGAATATTTTATCGACGTTCATGAACGACTGTTCAACAAAGAATTTCCAACAGTGGGAATGACGCACGCATTAATCATTTTCATAGATATTTTCTTGATTGGGTAAAGTTTCTCCTTTTATTTAAAGTTGTTAATTTTCTCTTAAATTTTTTTAATCTCTAATTTAATTTTATTATATATAGATGAATGATTTAGAGAAACAATCACGCTTAGAGGAACAATCTCAACAGCAGACTGATTATGTAGCTGAACTTCACCTGTTGGCAAAACGTCCCCGAGCCCATATGTGTTATTCGACGTGTTACGTGAACGGAGTTAAATTTATCGTTTGGAAACATGATCAGAGATTAAAAACACAAAATAGTGGAGTCATGGTGCAAACAGGTAACATTCTTTATATTTTAAAATGATATCATAGAATTTAACTAATATTTGAATACTTATAGTTTTCACGTCGATTTAATATACAGGTGATGAAACATACTACGGCATACTCGAAAATGTGATTGAACTGATGTACGCAAAAGGAATGCCTGTCGTTTTGTTCAAATGTAGATGGTTTAATGCTACCACTAATCCAGAAGAAGTTGGAAGCACTAGGAATGATCATGGGCTAATCTTAGTCGACACATCGACAAGTTGGTATGAAGATGCACCGTATTGTCTTGCCAGTACCGCAAGACGAGTATTTTATGTGGATGAGCCCAATTCCACCAACTGGAAGGTTGTTACGTTAGTTTCAGATCGAGGAATTTATACTGCCAATTCACTTGCTCATGATGAAAATGAAGCACGCCATGAAGAGGCTTATCAAGAGGGCACGCCATGAAGAGGCTTATCAAGAGGACATGCCAGTGAACGTTCAAACATACACATATAATGATGATGAATTGGGGAATGAAGATGGTCATATACATGGCGGAGATCAGGTACTTGGAGATTTTATGGATGTAGAGTGCTCTGATGAGGATACAGAAGAAGATGATGAAGATTATTTTGGCATAGAAGAAGATGGGGATATAGGAAATGAATCTGATGAAATATTAGAGCATGAAAATGATGATATAGATTATTAAAACGTTCAAATGCTCATTTATGCTTTGGTTATGTCCAATATATTCTTGTATTTATACTGATAATTGCAACCAAATAATATGAGCTTTGTTTATGAGCACTTTCATTTCATGTTCATGCCCTCACTTTGTTTGCATTTTTGCAATAAATATGTCAAAGAAGATATTAATGGCAATTTCCGGCCCCAATGCACTTTCATTTCATGTTCTTGCCCAATTTTATGCTACAGCTCCCTTTCTCCTTTTCAACACTAATAATTTTGCTTTCTGCACCATGTGTTTTTCTTGCAAACTTGTTTTCATCACTATTTGACCTTAAAATAGCCTTATGAAATGTAATTTCAGTTTACTGACTGCCTGCAAATTATGCCTCAGGCTGCTATCATCACGGTTATTATCATTGTCAAGGTAACTACTGGCCAGCTTCAATGGTTGTTTTACCATATACAACCAATCGTTATTGACCTTGGCTGCTGAGGATGCTCCCATCTCGAAGAGAGCATTTGACTCGATCGTGTCAAAGTTATCATGAATCAGGTCATATTTGACTCGGTCAAGTAAAAAAATAAAATAAAATAAAATAAAAATAAAACAAAATAAAAATACTCCACCGAGTCAAAAATGACACTCTTGAGTCAAATATGACTCGCCGAGTCAAATTCTCCATGTTGGTACTGTGCAAGTGACTCGACCGAGTCACTTACACTTTCAATTGAGTCATATTTGACTCGTTTGTATTTTTCACTATTTTCGTCGAATTGACTTCATCCCCTCCAAAAGATAGCAAAATCAGATTTTTACTATCTCAATTGAAAGCCCTAAATCTCAAATCTCAAATCTTCATCTCCTCACATCTCTTTCGATTCTTATCCAAATTTACTTCCGTCGGTTCCGTTGAACTCCTCTAGTCGAGAGCTTCAATTTGATACCCAAATCGTGCACCAACTCCTCCGATTTCCCATAGTCCCGAAAACTCCATCTCCACAACCACCCACCTCCTCCATGGTTAGGGACAAGGAAGTAGCACGGAAAGCTTCATCTAAGGCCCCTAAAAAGCAACCCGACCCTAGCTTGCAAGGAAAGGGGAAAGGAAAAGCTTCATCCTCCCAAGTCCAATCCAAAGCTTCGAAGGGAAAGAGCAAAGCTACGAAGGGGAAGAGCAAAGCTACGGCTATTCCACCAAGGCGAAGACCAATTCGAAGGGGTACTAGGAACTTGAGAGTTCGAGATGAATCAAGCTCTCCACCGGTTTCACCTAGAGCTCTAGCTTTAGTCCTGGATCATGGATCAATGCCATACCCGTTTGACGAGGAACTAGAATTTGATGATGATGAATCTATTGCTAGGTATGCACGGTTGCTAAAATTCAAAGTCATGCCTTCAATTTTTTCGGATTTGAATGCATTAGAGGAAGTTGGTTTATTGGATATTGTTGATAATATGCTAAGAACAAGCAACCTAGGATATTGGTTAAATGAGGATCCGGGCACATACACAAGGCTTGTTTTAGAGTTCTTATCTACTTTTCATGCATCATGGATTCCTGGGAATGTTGATCCTTTGGTGGATGGTGGAAGGGTGATGTTTGTGAAACATTGGAAGTTTAGATTGGGAGGAAGGGAATGGATATTGTCAAAGGGACAATTTGATGCGATTATTGGTAGATCTCAAAATGATGATCTGATACATTGTTGTGCGAGAGAACGTGATGAGTTTTGGATGTCCATAACGGGAAAGAATTCATCCTTTGTGTCACCGGCACCCGCACAAAGGATAGCTCGCCCCGAATGGAAGATCATTCATCGCCTTATTGCGACTCATTTTCATTTTAGGGGTGATGGAGCTAGATACGTCAACACCCAAGACTTGGACATAATGAAAATTATTGGTGAAAGGGGAGGAGTTGATGTCATGGACACCTACACCACTCATTTTGAGAGGGTCCTCGATCCGAATCATAAGGGAACTGCCTTGGGGGTGGACCGATCATCACTCTCATAGCTAAGAGCTTGGGCTTTACACTTGAACGCGGAACAGCTATAGAGAAGAAGTCACTCACATTGGAAGCTATGAGACATATGAGGATGATTTCTTGGAAAGGTCATACTTGGCTTGTTAGAAATGATGAGCCAAAAAGGAACCAAAGACGTGAGAAGCTTCGCCGAGTGAAGCTAGGATATCAAGATCCCCCATCGCCAAAAGAGTTCACTCAAGCACCGGCCACCACAAATTTTCCTAGCTATCCACCTCCACCTACGGATCATGGATTTGGACAAGGTTATGACGCTATCATGGCATGGTTCGATAAGGTGGATAACTACTTATCTTGGCAAGCAAGTTCCCTCCACAATCTATATAATCAAGGAGGTTATTCTGGATGGGTGGATCCGCCTTCACCGTACAACAATTTCCAATACCCCCTAGCCACGACAATGTCAATTACACCGGTGGGGAGGAAGTGAACAACCAAGGAGGGGGAGTCACCGTCGATCAAGGAGGAGTTGGTAATGAAGAAGATGATGAGGACGAAGAAGATGAGGAAGGAGAAGAAGAGAGTGAGGAGGACGATGAAGATGATGAAGAAAGTGAGGAATATGTCTCCCGTTACACTACAAGGTACAACGAGCGGAGGAGCAAGAAGAAGCATGACCCAAACGCCTAATTTTATGCCTACATCTAAATGAACTCCCATGTGATGTCTTAAACTTGATCTTATGTTTTGAACTTGTTTAAACTTATGTTTCTTTATGTTATTTGTGTTTTAAGACATTTGCATGACTCTTAGTGCTTTAAAATTGTGTTTTGAGATGAATCGTAATGTTTAAAGGTGTTTGGAATTTGATCTTGGAAGTAAGAAATTGATAGAGCACTTTTGTATGCTACTTTAAGTCCTTTACACTGCTTAGATTCTAACATATTTAAGTATAAGATTACGCTTTTGGTGTAGTTTTGTATCCCAGGTTTAAAAGAAGAGTTAGAACAAAAGTGCAACAAGAAGGCTGAATCTCGGAGCAAAAGACAACAACGTGACAACAAGAGCAAAAGACCACTAGCGCGCGAGCAGTATGGCGCGAGTGTGGGTCGCGCACAGCAGAGCAAAACGATGACGTCAGCAATCAAGCAAAATATCCGTGCGATGACGTCATCACGCGCAAAGAATATTTCTATGTCTGGAATTTAGAGATAAAGATATTTCCAAAGCTGAGATTTAAAGATAAAGATATATTCTCTTGCCTAATGATTCGTGGAAACCCTAGGAGGCAAGAGTATAAATATGTAGCTACCAGAGAACTCCAGACATGTACATAGGGGCGCGCAGAGGGGACCAAACGGCTCAGAGCAGAATTCAGACCTAGCCATGCGCGCAAGCTGCCGACGCGAGCCAGACGTCGCGTCACTCAGATTTGTTTTGTCATTATAGTTGTTCAATATTTATGTTTGAGATGTATACATTCAGTATGAGTAGCTAACTTACTGAATTCGATTTGGATTCAGATCTATGAATGACATGTTTTGAGGTTTTGTTCTTAATTGCATGATGAGTTTAGTATTATTATTCCAAGCTCAATTGCATAATAATTAGGTTAGACAACTAAGCGAAGCCTTGCACTGCAGACTTAGTTGTAGAATCTGTTATCTATAGTTAAACTATCAGTAGTACGTGACTGTGAATGATAGGAGTAACACTAGAATAGTTGATAGCTACCTTGACCGGATTCGTGGTCGACTAGACTAGCTTGAGTAATAATATCATACGGACTTTGACCGGAATATATGTGTAGGTTATTAAGCTGTGACAGGACCTTAACCTTCGTGAACATTATATCATGTATCTTTAGTGACCAATGATAAACATGGAAATTCATAGTGAAGAATCTGAACCGAACTCATCTCTTGCATATTTATTTACTTCTTGCGTGACTGCTTTCTGATTGTGCGCCAGTTCTACTTGCGCAACAGTTTTCTTTTCTTTTAATTACTTTCACTTACAAACCCCAGTTTTAGTTGTAGATCGAAAGTTAACTTCTCTCCGTTCCCTGGGATTCGACTCCAGCTTACCAAGACTATACTAGTAGGAGAGCCGGGACAAATTTGCAGCACTCAACGACGTGCTCGTCAGAAATCTTAACGGAATTTTTTTCTCAACATGACACGACCGAGTCATTTTCAACTCGCCCGGGTCATTTTTGACTCGTTTATAACGTTCCGCACTGAGCAAGTGACTCGCCCGAGTCACTTGCCTCTTCAAACGAGTCATAATTGACTCGGTCATTCCGTCGTTAGAGTATTTAGTACTGAGCAAGTGACACGGTTCACTACTCCCGAGTCAAATTTGACTCGGTTAATCCTTGCAAAGTCTTCAACAGTGAGCACACCCATGCTCGGTCTCCAGGAAAATGCCGCATAGATTTAATTAATGACCAGTTTCCAGTAAATGGCTTTTTACTTTGATATACTCTAGATTTTGATTAGTTGACATT
This sequence comes from Sedum album, assembly GCA_006409495.1. Lineage (NCBI taxonomy): Eukaryota > Viridiplantae > Streptophyta > Magnoliopsida > Saxifragales > Crassulaceae > Sedum > Sedum album. The sequence goes on along the minus strand of QZGG01001514.1, from coordinate 5,661 downwards.
TTATACAAATTGCATATGCTACACTTTGGACTGAGGCCATCAAGCTCATTAGAGCTGTGCTAGAGTAAGGATAAGGGTATCTCTTGCTGATCTTTGCTTGTATAATTAACCAAGCGGCGAAGGTGAAGCAGTAGCCCAAGGCCAAGATGGCACCCAAACCCTGGTTATGGTGCATACCTGATGATGCATGTCCGTGGCTACTCCTAGTCTCATGCATAAGGTCAATGTGAGTTGACCACAAGTTAACATCAATTCCTTTGTAAAATGTAAGTACCATTGCTCCACAGATTCCTATAACTGTCCCCACCTTTGATTTCCCTGCTACGCACCCTAACCCTAAATTCTCCAACCGGAAACTGACCGCTAAAATGAAGGTGATGGCCGGAATTAGATTGGTCATGACTGAGACAAATGTGCATGTTCTGGTACAAGGCTCCCCTGCAAATGTCATTTATGCAGCCTTGAATATATCAGTACATACACAGATACCAGTTAAGCATAAACATATATGCAGTTCAATTGACATTAAGCATCAGGGTTAGAAATTTGAGTCATCTCTGTGCTAGCAAAATTACAGAAAATGGTCAAAAAAGTTTTTAATATCTTTTTTGAGGGTGCATTTCATATAATAAATGGGAACATGCCGAAACATCTCATATTGTTATGCGTATATATCCTCAATATCTCAGAGCTGAGGCCATGCCAGACCATTTGCCATTCTCTTTGTTACTTTATCCCATTAATTATTGGCAGAGTTAGCTCACCCTAATAGCCCACTAAGAAATGTTTGGTAGATGACCATCCATGCATGTGATACTTGGGATGCTCTTCCTGCAATTGAATCGGCATCCCATTAGTAATTAGTACTCGTTTATTTGATGGTTAAAAGTGCAAAGAGACGATCAAATCTGTAACCTGCTTTAAAAAATGAGAGCAAGTGGAACCATGAATGCAGCAGCGAAGAGCAGTCTACAAGCTACGAGAATCCTCAAGTTCATCCCATCATTTGCAGCCAGCTTGTAAAACACATTCACTCCTGCATAAAATGTCTGCACTACCACCATCAACTTGGCCGGCTTCAGTTCATCGAAAATTCTAGTCACACCTCTTAAACCCATTTTTAATTTAAGAAGCCGATGAAGCAACTGTTGTTGTGAGTGAGGAATAATTGAGTTCACCTAAGTTGAGATATTTATAGCACCCAAGGCAAAAAGGTTGAAGATAACACGACAAGAAATTTACCCGCGAGTCATACGACTCGACAAGAAATTTTTGTTCTCAACATGACTCGATCGAGTCATATTCAAGTTTACCCGAGTCATTTGTGATTCGGTCGTAACGTTCGGCACTGAACAAGTGACTCGGGCGAGTCACATGTCTGCATGAACCGAGTCGAATTGGACTCGGTTAACCCTTGCAAAGTTCGCAGAGATTTAATTTATGACCAGTTTCCAGTAAGTGGCTTCTTACTGTGATATTATACTCAAGATTTTGATTAGTTGACATTTTATTCACAAACATACCAAGTTAATTTTTACTTCTGAGATTATCCGAGACTGATTTTGTGTCGCCACATTGATATTATTATGAAAGTTTCTATATCTATCTAATAAGTGACTACTTTTATGTGACTGATTAGGAAGACGTATGTTTAGTTAAATGATTACTTTAGTTGATAGGGCAGGTGCAGGGACTAGGACCGTTTATGTTTAGTTAAATGACTACTTTATTTGTAAATTCTGCAGCCTCCCTTAAATTGTTCTTATCTTTGTATTGAGATTGATTGTAAATGTAGAAACTCAACAGCAGATAACCTTGTTATAGAAAATCCAACAGTACAAAGTGGAACAACTTCTAAGCATTTCAAGACAAGATCAACCAATGTTGATAATCTCATTGATAACTCAAAGAAAGTTAGATCAAACCATACAAGCTTAGGTAAACAAAATGATACATTATGTCTACCTATCCAAAATGCTTGTTACAAAATAGTTTTAAGGTGTACAATTGCACACATTTGTGCAATAAGCCGCAAAGCATATTGGCTCAATGCGTACCTAAGATAAACTGCCACAAAGTAGCAAAAACAAGTAACTCGGACCATCATGCTTCATTCCCGCTAGCACTTCAACGTTTAATTGCCATTTTCGACGCCAGCTTCTTCTTTTTTGAGTTTCCCGTGAAAATTTTCACAAACCTACTAAAACCTATTATGGAAACACAATGAATCAAATGAAACCATTCACTTTTAAGAACAAATTAATCAACATAAGCTAACCAAAATTTAACCGAAAATCAATTTTGTCCTAAATTACTACTTACGAAAGGATTGTTTCATCATCGTCGGAGTTGTTGGCACTGGAACATTATTGCTAGAATGATCTTGTTGTGTCATAGCATTTTGTTTCATTGTTGGCTCCTGAAATAAGAAAACGAATATAAACTAACAATTTAATAAAAATATACAACCTTGGGCAGGCTGGGAGATTGAGACAGAAATTAAGAACAGAGGTTAAATATCAAAAGTGAAACTAAATTTGAATGCGAAGCATACAAACTTGGACATGCTTGAAAATTGAGAATTGAGTGATGGCAGGCTAGAGGTGGAGAGCGGGGAGGTGAAAGATTACTGAACAGAGGAGAGGCGGTGAGCTGGGCGGAGAGCGGAGAGGTTTGACGTATAATCTCTAACTTAATGTCATATTTAAATGGGTTGTTGGGCTAATGAATTGGGCCTGTCAATTAAATTTAAAAGCACAAAATTAGGGTTTACTGTACTATTCACCGCACTATTCACCCACTCATGGTTACTGTTCGCCGCTACTGTTCATAGGACTGTTCGCGCAACTGTTCACGCTACTGTTCACGCTACTGTTCATAGCTACTATTCATAGATGCTGTTCGCAGGTACTGTTCATCATTCCTTTTTTATTGTTCACTTTTCACTTTTTTACTATTTACCATTCACCATTCATCATTTTCTGTTCACCATTCATCCTTTTGTGTTCACCATTCACCATTCACCATTCACCCTTTTCTGTTCACCATTCACTATTCGCCTTTTATAGTTCACCATTCACTCTCCACTGTTCACCTAGGTAACAATTCTCCTCCAATCGCATATTACGTATATGTCAAATTCAATTTAACATATATACTTTTAGTTATATTTAGAAAAAAATCAGCATTGGTTTTACATGTTTTAGGCCTTATTGTAGTTAATGACTTGCATAAATTTCAATAGTTTCATCATTTTTATGATGTTTGAATTTTACTTGCTTTTTTTGAATCTGAGTATATGATGAGAGTACTATTTTTCGAATTATTAGAAATTTTCAGGAAAACATTAATTATTAATGTAATTTCCATAATCACCGATTAGTGGTTTTTATTGTTCACATTTTTGAAACTTTAATATTCAGGACTTAAGTTGGTGTGCCACTAGCTTCCAAAGAAAGTATATTTCAAACTTGTTTCTTGGTTGTTAGTAAAGTGACAAACTAGTTGAGATTAATGTACAGTGCGGCGGTTTTTTCTTTTAAAAGTTATGGAATGTATGACATTTTTGATATTTTACAGTTTGTACTTTATTGTATGAAGATAATCACATGCTTGTTACAATTAATAATTAAAGCATTGAAGATTTAGAAGTAGTGCAAATACTAGTATTGTGTGTTAGAGAATGGATCAAATGAAAAGTGGTAGTTTGGTTATAAAATGCAAACAAATCTAAACCACACATTGAATTACATCCGAAGGTTACAAATTAATCCTATTAATTAATATATTAAATAACAAAAGGGCAATAATGGAAATATACTTTATAATATATTTTACAAATATACTAATTAAATTCAATCCCTTATTTTAAGGAACCGACATTTAATTCTTTGATAGGAAAACCGATATTCAATTATTATTTTTCAATCTTTCAAATTTCAAATTGAATATTTCAAATTTCAATCTTTCAAAAATTAATGTGGGTTCTATTGAAGTTAAAGGTGAGCAGAACAAAAGTGGAATGAATGCAGATTGAACTTTGTGTTCGTAATGTGAAGGTGGTTTATTTTTAAAGTTAATGTTACGTGAAAAAATTATTAAACATTTTCATATAAATTTCAAGTATTCAATTAGTCATTTACAATAACTACTACTTACTGCTATATAGTATGATTCACGATTTGATAGGATATGATTCAAGAATCATATGATAGCAAATTAAGAATCATATCTGAGCAAATCATGACTTGAGGATATGATTCAAAAGTTACTCTATGTTTTACACTATGGTTGTCAGTTGTGAGGTTATGGCCAAAATTTGCACCACTCAGTAGTTTGTAATAGTGTATGATACATGAATCACATTATAGCAAATCATGAATCATAGTATAGCAAATCATGAATCATAGTATAGCAAATCATGAATCATAGCAACAAATCATGAATCATAATGTGGCAAATCATGAATCATATTATAACACAGATATGTCTCAATTCTCTGTATTTGTGCACCTCAGATAGTCAGAAAAATACATTAAAAAACATGCATTCGTGCATTCACTATTTACCTACATTTGATTCATGAATCATATAATAGCAAATCAAGAATCATATACGTGATTCATGAATTGACATAGTATGATTCATGAATCATACGAGGTCATTTAACGAATTGTGTACTAATAAATGTTCAAAATGATGAATCATAGAAAAAATCTAACACTGCCCAAACCTCAAATCAAAACCTTCAACAACAAATTTACCAAAAATCAAAATCCTCAAAATCTTTCAACCACAAATAAACCTGTAAGTGACCTCGGGAACAGCTCCAATAAACGCACCACCCAGAAACTGCACAACCCCACGAACCTTCCTAGTCTTTACCGGTGGCATAATTAAGCACGAATCAAGTCGTTTGTAATTCTTAAGGTTATCAAAACCACCACTATCCCTCCTCGTACTCCCACCACCAACATATCCATTAGACACCATCTTCACTCGATTCAAACCCGATTCCGACAAAAACCCATCTTCCTGTTACCTAAAGGGTCTTTAAATCCATCACCTTTTCGGAAACGAGAATTATACGGGGAGAACGTGATTTTCGGAAACAAAAATCAAAACCGTCTGATTTTTGGTTTTTTTGGACTAATCTACCCTTTCTGAGTTTTTGAAATCAAAATCTCGTATTTAATATTCCAATTAATTATATTTTGACCCCCAAATCAATAGCCGTCCGATCTAATTATTTAACGGTTGAGATCTGTTTATATTTTATAACCAAAAGTTGCTTTTCACCTGATCCTTACTCTTGTGTGTTATATATAAACAAAAGTTATGATTTTTCTTCTATCTCAATATTTGTATCAGTAAATTATGGTCCAAATGAAGTATGTTTTTACTTTGATAGTTGTTGAAACTGTTTATTTATAATGCGTGCAGTCATGGCACCATGAAAGAGAAATAGAATTGACAGCGGAAATAGGCAAACAAAGTCGCAAAAGACTGTTGCTGCAGATGCTACGACTTTTGGATCCACACAACCTCCTCCGCCTCCGATTACTCAGGCTCCTTCACTGACCATCCCGTCACCCATTGAGGCGACTATCATGGAACTTTGGGTTGAGAAGAATAAGATGGAAATCCCTCAAGTATTTTCGG
>QZGG01001513.1:0-63006 GCA_006409495.1 Sedum album | reverse complement strand
TCAGTTGAAATTAAAATTTTATCTAAATTTGGAAATGAATTAGAATAAATCATTTTACGATTGGTTACAATTCTCAATATCGAACGTTGTATGAAGAAAAATCTACGATTAACTTTAAATCTCAGTTTTATCCTGTTTCACTTGTTAGCCAGATTTTAAAAACTAAGTATTTTTCACATACATCAATATTTGATGCTAATAAAGGATACATACCATTTTTATTTGGCATGGATTTTGGAAAGTCTTACAAGTTATTATGCCTCTGATAGCGATTGATATCTCCATTCTCCACAGGTGCTGTGACTTGGAAATGCAACTCAAATGGTTTATTAGATGTAAAGTCAGCATATCAATCCAACATGATGCTTTGTTTGATATATCTACAGGAAGCAGTGGCTGGTGGATACAGAGCGATAGCTAAAAATGACGAGGGCATTGTGTTGGAATCATCAAAGCTCTTTATGTTTTCATGAACAAAATATTTTGCTTTTAAAAATGCAGCCTTACTACTTGGAATGAAGTTAGCAGATGAGTTGAATCAAGATAAAATTATATTAGAAACTGATTGTTCTCAGCTTGTGAACGGCTTTGGATATGAGATGCATTGTTCCTAAGGTAATAGAGAATTGTTTCAAACAATGTTTACTTATGTTTGTAGCTGGTCGCAGTTGGTCAGTGTGTTTGATTCGGAGAGGGCCAAATGAGCTAGCTGACGCTATTTCCAAATTCTCATCACAAAATGGAGTTTTTTTTATGACAAAATCCACACTCCGACAAGCAAAGTTAAACAGAAACGCACCCAGGAGACAACAAACGACAAAACAAACCACCACAACCTGAGACAAAATCTACATAACAAAACATTTGACACTGAGAGGAATTGCCCATGAGTTCAGCCAAGATGCCTTTGAGAGCCGAGCAAAATGGAGTTAGTTCAAGCTTCAGTGTGGTCCCAAAATTTCTTTTTATAATTTCAAGCTGTTATAAGTTCTCTATTACATTTGAATCTCACTTCAAAAACTTTAAATGTTATAAAAAAACATTAAATCTCACTCATATCTTTTACTGTTTTTCTATATATTTATACTAGAACATGATTCAAATATCCAAACGTAGTAAAAATCAAGACTTATTCATATTTTTATAATATTGTGAGACAAATGAGGTTTACGCTCTTTCTATATCCACCAGATCGACGAACCACCCACCAAACCCTCGCACGAAGACCACCTCATAATAGCATCCACCAAACCTAAAGCATCCGGTCTGTAAGGAAACGGAGGAAGTAGGTGGAAGAGGAAACCATCGGGAGAGTTTAGAGAGAGAAGCTGGAGAGTTTAGAGAGAGTATAAAAATATCTTCTTTTTTTTTGATTTCACCCTTTTGCTAAAAGGATTTGAATCACGTGTTGCATTTTTTTTTCTTTTTTTAAAGGTTGAATCATGTGTTGCATACAACATATTACAACTAAATACAAAATGATGTATTTTTGATTTATTAAATATCAAAACTATGCCGTTTTGAAAAAAGTTCAAAAATTTAAACTTGGATTTTAGTAAAGTGCATAGTTTTGAGTTAATTTTAAACAAAACGACGTCGTTTAGTTAATTAAATTTGATGTTTCAAAATTTGAATTTTGGTTGTACATGCCTGTAGGCTGTACTGAATCCAGATCTTTGCTAAAATGATACAAAATACGACATTAAATGAATATACGTACATGTAATCTAAGAGGGATGCTCTTTTGAGACCCCTATTAATGGGTGAGACCCACATCATGACCGTTGATTGTGTTTGTATTTAGGGTCCAGATTGTGCCACGTGGAGGTGAGAGAAATTGCTGCTTTTGTTCTCTCACCTCCACGTGGCACAATCTGGACCCTAAAAGTAAACCCAACCAACGGCCATGATGAGGTCTCAGGGTCTCACCCAACAGTAAGGGTCTCAAAAGAGACCACATCTGTAATCTAATCATCATAAAGATTCTTTTTGATCCATAATGAAATCATAATTAGCTTACAATAAAAAACAATGCTACTAGCTACTATGGGTTTTTTAAATAAAAAATGCTACAATAATTTGTGTCTTTGTGATAAGGAATCCACTAAATTACAAAACTATCCCTGAGCACATAGAAAGATGGAACTGAAGCAGCCATTTCTAGTAGTGGCGCACAATAGAATAAGAAGCATCAACAATCGCATTTCAACTCATCATCACTCCTCGATCCGTCCGTCTTCATCGCACTCCGCCTTCTCATCATCCTCTCTAATTCTTCGATCGTCACGCGCCTTTAGCCTCGTGGTTAGGGTTAAGGCCATGCCGTCTGAAGATAACGGCGCTTTACGCTCTTTCAAGTTAAACGAGTCAACGTTTCTTGCTTCACTCATGCCTAAGAAAGAAATTGGTGTCGATCGGTTTATTGAATCTCATCCTGAGTTCGACGGTCGTGGCGTGCTCATTGCCATTTTCGGTAATTTTTATTTTACTTTGTCGGTTGATATTAACTATGTTACATGAGTTATGACTGTTGATTGCTGTGTATGATGTTCTGTGTGTGTTTGATATCAGATTCTGGTGTGGATCCGGCTGCTGATGGATTACAAATTACTACTGATGGAAAGCCGAAGATTCTGGATGTGCTTGACTGGTATATGTTTGAATGTGTTACTTGATTGATGCCTAAATTTGTATAAAAGCTTGTGTTTGTTTGACTGACTAGTGTTTGTTTGTTTGTAGTACTGGGAGCGGAGATGTTGATACGTCTGTGGTGGTTAAGGCAAGTGAAGATGGTCGCATTCGAGGGGCTTCTGGTTAGTGTACTATTACTAGTCGAAGATATTGTTGGTGTTTCTGCATTGAATTGATTTGTATGATTGATTTTGAGATTGGATTAGGAAATTTGATTTGAAGATTTTTTATGCCCATCTGCGTTTGATTTGATCTCAAGCTTGCTAAAAATTAGAGCTAATTTCACTGACTATTTATACAGGCACTGACCTCTTTGTTAATCCATCATGGAAGAACCCTTCTGGAGAGTGGCACATTGGCTCTAAATTAGTATATGAATTATTTACTGACACATTGACTTCACGTTTGAAGGTATTATTATACTCTATACTACTCATAATGAAGTTTTTCTCCCTAATGATTCTTTCACCTTGCTTTTTTATTGGTTAATACTTCTTTCTTGTCTATCTCTATTTCAGAAAGAAAGGAAGAAAAAGTGGGATGAGAGAAATCAAGAAGCAATTGCTCAGGCTGTGAAGGATCTCAATGACTTTGATCAGGTTCAATGGAGTTTTTTGTTATTTCTTTGCTTCTTTCAAATTGCTTGGGTCTTCAAGCGACAAAACTCTTAATAACAATTCAAAAACCAAAATTCCAACTACGGACAAAATGATTTTATTTTATTTTTTCTGACACTGGCCTGCAGCTGGTTTTTATTTTGGATTAATTATTTTAATCAACCAATTATGCTATTTCTAAAGCTACTTGGGAAACTGATCCAAGGGTTGCTAATGATGAGTTTATGATCTAGTACAATTAAGTCGCATGGGGGATTTTCAGTTCGTTGTTTCTTGATTGGCTTACGAGTAGGAGTCACCTCTGATTCAAATTTGACCACCCTAATCCTCATCTGAGTTCTTCATTTTCAATTTGCCCTATAGGTAGAATATTTGATAGTTCAAAGTAAACTTTAGACTGTATTTGAGAGGTTGCTGATAACTGGTCACGTAACTTGTAATTTCCATTTTCCATATACCACATGCATTGGTGGGAAATCTGGACCTTGTAATGATTTCAGTGTAACATATATCGTGACGGTTAACTTGTTGAAACAGTTGATTAACTATTCTCTGTATACTGGTACACTTTGTGAAAAAGGTTTAAAAACTGTTGTTTGTTTTCGCAACTGACGTTACAGAAATGCAGCTTATAGTGGCAGTCTTAAAAGGATCAAATAAATAAAGTGATACATATGATTCCATACCATTTCCAGCCTCAAGTTATTTGGTGTCATGACAGAGTTGGTTCCTCTTTATGAGAACTAGTGAACTTTTCTCAGTTGTAAATCTTGGTGCGGCCATATTCCTTAAAGTAGCATTTTTGGATGTGAAATCCTCCTTGATATTGGACAGAATTGATCTGTTAACCCATGCTGATGCCGAATAAGAGGGCAACCAACTATTCGTTTTCAAACCTATGGATTTTTTTCTCAATATATCAATTTGCCTAAGTAAATTCTTTGCCTATGCATAGAAATATGTCAAAGTAGAGGATGGGACCTTGAAAAGAACCCGCGATGATCTTCAATGCAGGATTGATATCTTACGTAAGGAAGCTGATGTAAGGTTCTGCATAGTTGCTGTTACATCTCTTTTTTGCAATATTTCCTGGTAGTCTGACTGAGTTTCTGGATTTAGAGCTATGACGACAAAGGACCTGTTATTGATGCTGTTGTATGGTTTGATGGAGATGTGTGGAGGGCTGCACTTGACACACAATCGCTTGAGGATGACCCAGAATGCGGAAAGCTATCTGCATTTGTCCCATTAACCAACTTTAGGTAGTTCCAGTTAATTAATTTTCATTGTATAAAACTAACAAGTGTTTTCACTCTAGGGGCTTCTAACCATGTGTATTCGCATAAGTCATCACTAAAACAGTTTATAATAATATTTTTGTAAGGTGTGTAATCTGGTTTTTGTATGTACGCTGCACACGCCTTCTTCATTCTGCAATTTTAATATATGCCTTTGATTTTCATATAACTTAGATTTACTGAAGGTGATGGGAGCTTCAGAATATTTACATATCACTTAGCAAATGAATGTGCAGAATTGAACGGAAGCATGGTGTGTTTAGCAAGCTTGATGCATGCTCATGTGTCCTAAATATATACAACGATGGAAATATCTTGAGCATTGTGACGGATAGCTCCCCTCACGGCACTCATGTTGCTGGTATTACAGCAGCTTACCACAAGAAGGTACTACATATTGGTTACGGTATATAACAAGTTTCGTTTTCAGTTAGTTCTTAAAGTATAGTTGTCTTTTTTATTTTTCTTCAGGAGCCATTATTGAATGGAGTAGCACCTGGAGCACAGTTAATATCATGTAAGATTGGCGACTCAAGATTGGGTTCAATGGAAACTGGAACAGGTTTAACAAGGGCACTAATTGCTGCTGTAGATGTGAGTTATATAATAGTACATCCTTCAGCGGTCGATGAAAACCTTGATTCTGATCTTAATGCCAAACTTGTTACTGCTTTTGCCTCCATTACCTCTTTTTATCTAGTGAATTTGCTAGCAGTCAATTGTTTATCTGGTTGTTTCCATGACGCACAAAAGGATCTCTTCTCAGTATATACCAGCTATGTTAGTGAATACTGGGAAGGCTGAACATATTTACCATTTAATTTGCAGCATAAATGTGATCTCATCAACATGAGTTATGGAGAGCCTGCACTTCTTCCTGACTATGGCCGCTTTGTTGATCTTGTTAATGAAGTATAGTCATTACTCACTGTTTATGTTCCTATTTTAAATCATTTTACTTGTGACGCTATTATTCACTGTAGAATGTGTTAATTTTATTTTAGGTAGTCAATAAGCACCGGTTGATTTTTGTGAGCAGTGCTGGTAATAATGGGCCAGCACTGAGCACTGTTGGAGCGCCTGGAGGTACTACATCAAGCATAATAGGTATAGGTGCATATCTTTCTCCCGCGATGGCTGCTGGAGCTCATTGTGTAGCCGAGGCTCCTTCCGAAGGGATAGAGTATACCTGGTTGGTACCTATCCTGGACGCATAATGTCTTAATCATTTAATCGTGCAATGATTCTGCAAATTTATCTGACGTAATAAGTATCAAGTCACTGATGATAAGCACTTTTTATCTCTATAGGTCTAGCCGAGGACCAACTGCTGATGGGGATGTGGGTGTTTCAATTAGTGCTCCTGGTGGAGCTATTGCACCTGTTCCTACATGGACTTTGCAGCGACGGATGTTAATGAACGGAACATCTATGTCATCCCCATCTGCTTGTGGGGGTATTGCTTTACTTCTTAGTGCTATGAAGGTTATTACTTATCCCTTTAGTACGTTATATCCCTTAAAAATTCAATTTTTATCTTTGACAATGAGCGCGTGATAAGCCAATGAGGCTCGAAGCCCAACTACAAAATGAGGTGCCCTCATTGTCATTAGGCTCAAGTCCTGTAAAATGAACGATTTAGAGTCAAAATTTTAATCTTCCTTCAGTTCTTACTCCAGATTCCAGAATTTAAACTGATGCGATTGTAAATAAAATAATTATCTTCAGGCAGAAGGGATTCCCATAAGCCCATATGGTGTGCGAAAGGCTCTTGAGAATACATGTAACTCGATTGGCGATCAACCTTCTGATAAGCTTTCAACTGGAGAGGGACTTATGCAAGTGGACAAGTGAGTTTAGTCGTCATTTAGGCTATCTTTCGCATTCTGGGAAAAAGACTGATCTCTTTGAAACACAACTTTGTTTGTTGTAGGGCTTATGAATATGTTCAACGCTCCCAAGATATTCCAAGTGTTTGGTATAAAGTGAAGGTTAACCAAGTTGGAAAAACAAGTAAAGCTTTGCTGTTGTCTTTAGTTTTATTCTTCCTCTTCATCTTTTTGCCTCATCTTAGCTCTTAATTGCAACATACGTGCTCAATTTAAAAAAACAATATTGTTTTGGCTGCACAGCTCCTATTCTGCGTGGCATTTATTTGAGGGACGCAGCTGATTGTACTCAATCAACAGAGGTATGATTTCTTTGTTGGAGATAAACATGTTCTCCTATTGGTACATTATAGACTTCGACAGTACATTCCTTTCAATATCAGTTGGTGTAATGAGAATAGAAAATTCGGGCTGCTTATTGGTCGCAGTTTTGGTTTTTATAATACTACGAATGAAAATCTTCATTTTCTCGTAGCATTCTGGAGTGATGAATATCTCGAATAACTTTCTTCTGATGGAAGCTCTAATATATTTTGTTACAGTGGACTGTTCAAGTTGACCCAGTATTTCATGAAGGCGCAAGTAATCTTGAGGAACTTGTGCCCTTTGAAGAGTGTTTAGAGATCCACTCAACTGATCCTCTTATTGTAAAGGCTGCTGCATATGTTCTTCTCACCCATAATGGGCGCAGCTTCAAGTAAGTGGAAAAATTCTCATATAGTTCACAATTTTGAACTTTGCAACTTTTGGGCTATTTATTCTGTAGTTTAATGTTTAAATGGCAACATTCATTAGTGGTTTTTTGGTTGGGTGTTTCCTTTATTGACCCTTCTTCCTAAGCTGTTGGCGCATCAAGGCCTTGGAAATCTTCTTTGGAGTCTATAAATTATCTAATCTTAGTTGTTTTACTACTCAGACTGGTAATATTACTCGAAAAGAAGGGTCCAACATTAATCTGATTCCTGATTCCCAAGTTATAGCTCAACTTATTAATAAAACAATCATTTGGAATACCTTTGCGCTTCTGAAGTGTGTTTGAGTTCCCAAGCATATATATACGGTTTATGCTATCCAAATAAAGAATGCAGCTGTAGAGTAATACAAAATATAGTTTGCAAAGCCATTTTTACTGATTTTCTTTTTACAATGCAGTGTAGTGGTGGATCCAACTAAGCTTAGCGATGGTCTGCATTACTTTGAAATATATGGGGTTGATTGTAAAGCACCTTGGCGTGGAGCTTCATTTCGGATTCCTGTGACGATTACAAAGCCAACAACTGTCATTAGCCGGCCTCCTGTAGTACAGTTTTCTGGAATGTCATTTGTGCCAGGTACATATCTCATTAACTAATGATAATCATCGATCATTATGTCAATGGCATCAGAACGAGACCAGCCTGCATTTTTTATAAAATATAGCTTTTGTTTAAGTGAATTATGAATTATATGTTCTGTTAGTTTTCTTATTTCTCTGATAAAATCCACAGTTTTCAATACCTTTAATAAATGCCATATGACACCTACAGAAGTAAAATTTCTCTTTCTTGCCCTGCTACATATTCAGGCCATATTGAGCGGAGATACATTGAGGTACCTTCTGGTGCTAATTGGGTGGAGGCAACCATGCAAGTGTCAAATTTTGATACCGCTCGAAGATTTTTTGTTGATGTTGTGCAGGTATTGCATTCATTCTCATTTAAGGGTATCCCAAGCCTTTAGGCACTATTTGATATGACTTACTATGCAGCTTTGCCCGTTGCAAAGGCCAATAAAGTGGGAAACTGTTGTTACTTTTTCTTCACCTACATCAAAAAGGTTTGTCTTTACAGTCGAAAGTGGCCGAACTATGGAGTTAGCTGTGGCCCAGTTTTGGATGAGTGGCATAGGAAGTCGCGAGGCAGCCAATGTTAAGTTTGAGGTGATGTCCAACTTCTAAACGTAGTTGTAAACAGGGTGTCTTGATTTTGTATTTTTGTTATCATTGATGTTACTCAAAACGTTTAAGGATCCCTGCTATCACCCACACACGCCACACAACATTTTTTTATCCAAACTTGCACCAAAGATGTATATGCCATCTTCAGAATATTTGTCCCATTTTTATTTTTCTCATTCCGGAAAATGCTGCTCCATTTAGTTTGACAAACTCATAGTGTTAATTATTTGTACATGCAGATTGTTTTTCATGGAATTAGTGTCAACAATAATGAGGTACTTCTTGACGGAAGCGAAGGTCCTTTTAGAATTGATGCTGAAGCCCAACTTTCATCCGAGAAACTAGCCCCTACTGCTACTCTGAACAAGGTAAATTATATCTGTTTCCAAGTTGGTCTCCATTTGTAAACTAAATTTTCATTTGTTTAGTTTAGATTTATAAGTGAAAGTTCGTCTGTGGCACAAATCGAGCCTGTACTGTATTTATATACTAGTGGTTTACATGAAGAAGAACCTCAAAACAATACGATGAATTTAATCAGATTTTTTTTGTTGTGTCATTGAAACAATAGATGAAAGTACATGTATGCCTCTTGAACTTGGCTTTAATCTCAACGAGATACATGCTAATCTCTTAATTTGTAAACTAAAAAACTTTATCAACATGTGACACCCTTATGGTGAAAGAGAATCTTTAGTAGCTTCAGTTCACAAAATCAGTAGAATGGGTGTTCTTTAGTTTTTCACTTCCATTTAGAAAGTATTTGGATTGGGCTTAAAAATTTGCGGAAATCAGAATACGATTACAGATTGGCAGATGTGAAATGATAACTCTATCATTCTATTTGACATCACCGATTTTTAATTTGACATCACCGATTTTTAATTTGACATACAGCTTCATTTTTCTAACTCATGTATGGTACAGCTGAGATTTCCGTATCGCCCTGTTGAGACTAAACTGTGTACTCTTCTGTCAAGCCGTGATAAATTACCTTCTGGGAAGCAGACACTTGCGCTCACATTAACGTGAGTATGCTGATTTATAGCAATTTAACTATCTCAAGTTGGTTCACTTTTAATAAGTAGTTTTTGGTTATTTATTTTCTGTGCAGCTATAAGTTCAAGTTAGAAGATAAAGCAGAAATTACGCCTCACATTCCTTTACTTAACAATCGCATATATGATAACAAGTTTGAATCCCAGTTCTATATGATTTCAGATGGAAACAAGGTAGAGACAGTGCACCATTTTATTTAACATGCAGTTGTCATCTTCGCTTTCCCTGTGCAAATTATTTCTAGCCAACACCATATATAAGATGACAGGTTGTTAGTTAAATTTGTGTTGATTGCTTCACAACGTTCACAAATCTCAGTTTAGTAAAGTGAATACAGATTTCCCCGATGATCATTTTTTAAAATGTAGGAAAATGCGACCAAGTATTTCATATTATCATGAAGCTACACCTAGTGATTTTAATATATAGGGAGACAAATCGTATAAATATGGGATTGTACATTTGTATCAACAGCTGGCCTCAAATTGGAGCATACCATATCCGTCTGAAAGTGTATCACTTATGATAAGGGCTTTGACTAACTGTATCGCCATTTAACAGAAACCATATAATGACTGTGTTTTGGTCAACTTACAAATAATTAAACTGTCTTCCTTAATATGACAATTGTTCGCTGCTATGTCCTGTATTCTTACATTTCCGTTCTTATCGAACGCGATTTTTTGTCATGTGACCTGATTCCTCTTGAAATTTAATATGCATTGTTTGCTCTTTTCCATCACCATACTAAAAGAAACTGGCTGTTGATTTATGTGACCTATTACCTGATCACTTAACTTTCAGCTGATGTTATGTTTCATTTTACCTTTAGCGGGTTTACTCAATGGGGGATGTATATCCGAAGTCTTCAAAACTCCCAAAAGGAGAGTACACTTTGCAGTTATATATAAGGTATGAAATAAGATTGTAAATTACGCAAAGCATGTCTTGTGATACAAATTGATTATAGTTAATAAATAATCGAGTTGGGAGTTTCTCGATGTTGAACATATAACGAATTATATTTTCTTTTATGAAAATACTTTAATTGGAGAGAATTAAGTATAAAACCGTAGAATTAGTCTACATGCTGTCAAAAATTTAACAATCATCCGCTCTCTTACTTTGTTTTATGAAGCAGAGCAGAATTAGAAAATGCTTCATCAGCAGCACCCGGAGATAGGGGCATTGAAACTCATAATGGAATGCATTCATTTATTATAATGCGAAATATGATCTTCTAATACCGTATCTTGAGTTTCAGACATGACAGTATGCAATGCTTGGAGAAAATGAAGCAACTTGTTCTGTTCATTGAAAAGACATTAGAGGACAAGGTACATAGATTTAAAACACAATGTACCATGTCCTCACCATATTTGGCATATCTGTGACTTATGCTTGTTGAGCGCAGGAGGCAATCAAGTTAAGCTTTTTTTCACAACCGGATGGCCCTCTGATTGGAAATGGGGGCTTCAACTCTTCTGTTCTAATCCCAGGGTTAGTTTGCTATTTAAAAGATGTGTGCTTCACAGAAGGTTTCATCAACATTTTTTACCTAATAGACAACTTGTTTAGGAAAAGAGAATCATTTTATGTTGGACCGCCGACAAAAGAGAAGCTTCCAAAGGTACCAACTTCCAATATTCCTTTTGAGTAGTGTCTTCACTCTTCATGCATATAGTTATGCGTTGCTTATCAATCATGATGTTTAGGTGTTGGAAACACATGTTTTGGCTGTTTGGCCATCCTTAGATCATCGCTCGATATTTAATTTATGTGCTATCTAACATTCAATTTTAACTGTCACATATTACTGAGTTGGAATATTTAGTATATCATATTCGATATTTCCAAACTGTATCAAACTTTATATGTTTCATTTGATGAGCAGAATAAACAAACTTATTGATACAATTTTTTGTTATCTATTTTGAAAATTCAATTATAGTTGAAGATTTACAAGTGTTACCAGGTTTTGACTGATTCAAAACCATAAATATGAGCTTTAAATAAAAGATGACACGTGGGTTGGTTGTCAGCTACAACTGATTACCATTTCGTTCTTGTCATAGATTGATTTCACTGGTTATCACTTATCGATGCTCGTTATTTTTACTGTTTTTCTATTATGAACTAAGAAGAAATGTAAAAATTCGGAGTTATGATCTTATATTAACCAATGTGTTATGGTTGAGTGATTAAAGACCATATATACGAGCTTTTTAAGTATAGGCTGACACGTGGACTGGTTATCCGCTACGATGTGCATTATGGTAAATTAACCAGTGTGAATGTTTGTATAAATTGTTTCTATTGTCACACTTTTGTAGGGTTCTAGTGAAGGGTCTGTGTTGCTGGGTACTATAGCGTACGGGAAGTTGTCAAGCGAAGGGGAAGACAAAAATTCACAACAGAATCCCATGTCGTATCCCATTTGTTTCATTGTTCCACCAACCAAGGTCTGGTTAATTTCTAGTCAACTCTTCTGTGATTGTTGAATACCAAATGAAGTGTTGAATTGCTGTAGCCTGCAGTGTGTTTTACATATATCAAATGTGTTCTTTCTCTTTGTCGTACCTTCATTGGACGAAAAATTCAGATCGTGAAAGCATAAAATTTATCTTCAAATTGCATTTGACAGGTAGAAGATGACAAAGGTAAGGGTTCTTCAGCTAGCACCAAAAGTGTGACTGAGCAGTTAGAAGAAGAGGTATATCACTTAGCCACCGTGTGTCTATTCATCATGAAAATTTCATCCTTTTGTAGGAAAGGTTATGGTTGTCATGTCTACTTATTGAGATGTCAAATTATAATGGACTATGCCCACCTAGGGCTAGCCTAATGGCAGTGGAGGTTGTATTATTACCACACGTCATGGGTTTGATTTCTGGTGGGTGCTAAAGTAGTGAGGCTTTAGCGGGGTGGGGTTTTAAAAAAGGACTACACTTGGGTATGTTGGGTTATAAAATGCTAACCACCTTTTCTCCATTCTACAAACCCCCAAGTTGGTGTATTTTGACATAAATTGATCAGTTCACATAAATTCTATCCATCCAGATTCGATTAACGGAAGTACATTCAATTCGAATTTAAAAGCATTAATTCGATGGATGGTACCGGTTGGCATAACATAGGGTTCTTAAGACAATAATTCGAGTGAAATATTTCATAACTATAAACCTAGTGCCTGAGTATTTGAATATTTTATATTTTCATTCCGTTGGCTGATGATAATATGCATTTCTAGTGGTTTTGATTCGGCTTTTACTAATCAGTAAAAGGTCCACCGAATTCTTTATTTCCCCCACCATACCTCTATACTCTATGCATCTACTGTTGCCCATTGGGATTCATAACTACGTTATTTTCTAAGGTTAGCCCTTCCCCCATGTACATGCCCATGATGGGTAAACCTATAAACCAATCAAATTTACGTTTACCAAATATGCTAAAATTCCCACTCTTTAACTCTTAGACTAATGCTACTTCAGAGTCTGTTAAAAATCAGGTTTTCAGTGTCTCAGACTTGGATAGTAATGGTTATCGTTTTGTATGATGTTTGTGTCTCAAACTTGGATAGTAATCTGTATTTACTTGTCTAACATATATGCCTCACTTAGCGTTATTTGTGTTGATTCAACAGATCAGGGATGTAAAGATAAAGGTCTTTGTAAGCCTAAAGCACAACTCCTGTGAGGAGCGTGCAGAATGGATTAAACTTGCTGAGTCGCTTAAGGTAGAATTATTTCCATCTCTTTGATTTCATCCTTCTGCTAAAAGCGTCATCCCATTACCCAATTTTTTACTCTCAAGCCCTCTGTGCATACTCTACCTGTAAATTCTCATCTCCAATAAGGCAGCAAGCTTTGTTCCAGTGAAACAATATCTGTGGTGTGTTATCGCCTATCAGAGCTTCATATATAGGAAACTCCTCCATCTTTATTTTCTTAGTCCATTTGTATTTTATTATTCATTTCTATTCCATGCATAATGTATCGCTTTCTGGATGTGTATGTTGGATACATCTACAATGTTTACGCTCTGGTAGATTTTCAGATCACACGCTAATTTGTATAGGGTGTGTTAATTACAAAATAGAGACACACACAAGTAACCTCCCAGTGTCATTATGTGGTAGCTTGGTTATGGTTTATGTTCTGATCAGCATCTACTGTGGCAGTCTGAGTACCCCAAATACACCCCGTTGCTTGTGCGGATATTGGAGGGTCTGCTGTCTCGGAGCAACATTGAAGATAAATCTGTTCATTGTAAAGAAGTAAGTTTTG
This sequence comes from Sedum album, assembly GCA_006409495.1. Taxonomy (NCBI): domain Eukaryota; kingdom Viridiplantae; phylum Streptophyta; class Magnoliopsida; order Saxifragales; family Crassulaceae; genus Sedum; species Sedum album. The sequence goes on along the minus strand of QZGG01001513.1, from coordinate 49,227 downwards.
CAGTGGCTAATGACTATTTGACTACAATATCTGGCTCCATCTATATTTGACTATTTCTGATGTTTGTAACTGGTATTTCAAGTTAGGCTGGATAATTCTGGCTTAGTGCAGAGTTTTAGGAAGTGTGTTTCTTGTTAAGCTATTAAAATTAGAGTACCACTGTCAAAACTCATATCGTACAGCTTTTATTTCTTTTATCCATTCGAAGTGAATAGCCTGATGTTAATTCTAGTTTTGAACTGAAACTGGTGTCTTTTGCACCTAAATTTGAATTGAGTAATAAATTATTTGGGATTGATTTATTGTGGCAAAATTGAAACCATATAATATAAGCATTAAAGTGAACAAGCCGTTATCAGTGTCGCCTTGAGCAGTTCAGGGATCATATGTCAGAAACCACTGTGCAAGCACTGTGATATTATTGACTGATATTGATTGTGGATAGTGGCCACGTCATATTTTTGCACATGTTATATGCTAAAAGTTGAATGTTCATTTAATCGGTCTGTGGGATGGTGACCAAACTTACAATCTAACAAGTTGAGAATATAATCTGAATTCTGATTGGATATAGAAGCTATTCAATTCAAAATATGTATACATTCTTAGTTGAATACAAAAAGTATTCATTCTATATATTAGTTGCTTTGACTTTGCTCAAAGTTCAATTTATCTAATTGTCTGACCTGAAGCATATTTGATATCTCGATTTTATACCTTCAAAACTTCTCTAGTTGATGCACAACCAGTACAAAATAACTTTCATTGAATTATTAATGCCCCGCGTCAATTTGGAATTTGATGGAATTTCCTGGTTCTGATCTCCAGATTGTAAAGGCTGCTGATGAGGTTATTCAAAGCATTGACACTGATGAATTGGCACAATATTTGTCAATCAAGAGCAATCCAGAGGACGAAGAATCTGAGGTAAGCATGTCATTTGTAAAGATCATTGAAGCTAGGCAGGCCTACACAGATAAGCCTTTGTGAATGAAATAGAGATTTAATTTTAGTGAGTAGCAGTTCTGGAAAGAATGTTCGACTGTATGAGCCAGAAACCTTTAATAGCTTAATGTAAATCAGTTAACAGCCTCAAAGAAAATGAAGAATACAAATGTAAATTAATAACAATATCTTGAGTTTTAGAAACGTAAGAAGAAGACGGAGGCAGCCCGTGACCAACTAGCAGAGGCACTTTACCAGAAAGGACTGGCCCTTTATGAGTTTGAAAAGTTGAAGGTACACCTGTGATGTTTTAATTTTCTGCATTTTCTGCCAATTGAACTTCAATAATTGCCTTTTCCGTGCTGGGCTTTATGAATAGTTTAGTCATTGATAGTCGCTGATTGAAAGAAGTGTTTGCATGGCAAGTGCAACCTGGTCGCTAATATCTTAATGCAAATCAAATGGCTCGACCGTAAATTATCAAGGAAACCGCATAGCTGCATGCCGTCCTTCACCTACTGTTCAGACTTATGTTGCATTGTTCCGTAAATCCTACAAGGAGCACTATTTCCGGATGTTGACTAATTTCACATTCATCATATTGCTGAACAGGATGACAAAGCTGTACCTTCAGTTGAAAGTGAACTTCCCAAGGATGATATTGCTACAGTTGCTCTATCCACACCATCAGCCGCGTCACTTGACACATTTGAAGAAAACTTCAAGGAGTTGCAGAAATGGGTAGATGTGAAGTCTTCAAAGTATGGAACCCTCAATGTTTTACGTGAAAGGCGGAGTGGAAGGAGTGGAACTGCACTTAAGGTAAACAAAGTAAAAATTATGATGCAAGAATTTCCACATCATTCCCTTTGTAATTTTAGGCACGGTTTGGTTCTTAGAAAATTTGGGGATGCGAAGAAAATATATGGGAAAATAAATTTGGGTATTTGGCTCGAAACAAAAATAATAATGCAAGAATTTCCAATCTTATACAAAAATATATTCCCTTGTATTTTTATTTCTTTTATTCTTATCCCCAAACATTAAAAATCCCGGCATAGGTTTAAAAAGCTTCCATATCATTAATGTATTGTTAATAGAAAAAACTCATTAGAAACTTTGAGTCGCACTTGATAAGTCATAAGAGGTGAGCATCTCTCTTCTTGGTGAAAACATATGATGTTTATTTAGCATGGATCAATTATCTAAAAAGATGAATTATTAATGATTAGGGCTGATGAAGATTCATTTTTTGAAGCAATGAAAATAATATTCATCTACTTGTTGATCATGTAAATCCAGTTGGCACAGATTTCCTCACTATGAGATGGAGACATTACTCTTTCAAACTGTTTTCACCAACAACGCTAAAGCTTGTTTAGGATGCTTTTTATATCAGAGTTTGACAGGCTGTGTTTCTATATTTAATTGTCTCAGGCACTGATCGACATGATTCAAGATGACTCAGAACTTCCAAAGAAGAAGCTGTATGATTTGAAGCTATCCCTACTCAAGGAAATTGGGTGGAGTCATTTGGTCAAGTATGAGCAACAGTGGATGCACGTCCGATTCCCCACAAACTTGCCTCTCTTCTGATCCTTTCATCCTCATACTAAGATATTGTTTTTTTTAAGTGACAGTTATGTTTTAATGTTTCCGACTTCATAAAATAAATGAAATTGACACACATTTCGAAAGAGAACCAAATACCAGGAATCAAGAAAGTGGGCTTCCTGCTGACCTGATCATATTTTGCATAATTGGAGACAACTTAGGAACTAACAGCTTCCCAGAACAATTCTACTACGCAATAAATAGTTCAGCCAGGTAATCTGAATAGCGTGGTGCTGATGAGTGTTTTGCTTTACATGATGAAGCATGCGTGTACATTGTCATCACTGAAAAGGGAAGCAGCAGCTTCATCTGAGGCCACAGCTACCGAGTAAAGAGCAGGGGTGTGGAAAAAGGAAAGAGTTTTTCCAGCATCATGGACAGCATGCATGTCATTGTAATAATGGCTGGTCACATGAGATGGATACTTGTAAAACGCGGCTAAGTGGTGCGAGTAGCCTGGGAATGGCCACATCTCTGCTGCTTTTCCAGTAAGTTTAATAGCTTTGAGGACCTTCCTTTCCTGTAGATTATATCCTCTCACTGTTATCTTTTTAATATCTTGGTCTACTTCAACTTCATCAACTCCTGGATGTCATGGGGGAGAGAGTGATTAATTGCAACATGGAAATAGTTGAGCAAGTAGGTATATATAACGTATGCGCGCGAGTTTACCTTTGAGCCTCAGGAGAGCTTTCCTCAACTTGGACGCACACCCTTCGCAGTCAAGATTCGGCACTCTCAATTCCATCATCATCTGAGAACACAAAATGGAAAACCTTTCAGAGCTGTACTTAAAAATTATATGCATATTGGTAGAGCAGGAAATGTATCAAGAGATCGAGAAAATGTGGCGATAGTTGGAAAGAAACACTTACAGACATGGTGCATGAACTGAGATAATATTTGGGTGTTCGAAAAGAAGTTATGAAGCAGAGGGAGAGGGAGAGACCAAGATGTTTTACCAGAGATCAGAATGCATTGTGTGTATTCAAGACATGTCTATACAAATACTAAGTTACTTAGGAGCGTGTGTGCGTGGGGTATTGAGATGTCTGAAAACAGCTAGCACGCGTGGTTTACATGTAATGAGAGCTTGGGTGAGGGTTTCATTTTTTCTCCATTAATCATTTCTTCATTTTTCTTACATTAATTTCTTTTAAAAAAAGTGGTTATAACGGTCATTCTGAAAAGACATAATTGCAAGAAACATATATAGCTGAAATGAAGTCTTCTCTTTATTAATTTTATTTAAATTTAAATATCCACAGAGTCAGGGTTCAAATTCAAATGTATATTAAGAAATTGAAGGGTCCAAGATGACTGTAGAAGCTAGCTGTGTATGTATCATATGCCACATAAAGAAGAACATAAAAAAGACAAAATGTGCCCTCCTTTGAAATAAGTGTCCCACATATATGAAACATCATAAGATCACTCAAATTTCTTATGTCTCACTTTCCCATAAATTGCTCCATCTTATAACAGTTACATGCGCACATATCAGAGTAATATTTTATCCAGACATGAACCTCCAATGATCTTTAGTTTTCCACACCATATTTTAAATCAAATTTACAGTTACATTATTGCTACATTGAAAGGCTTAGTATCACAATCATGCTAAAGAGTGTACCACTTCATATTTTGACCTTGCTAATAATTTATTAATTCACAAATAGTTATTAATGAATCAACGGTTCTCCTTTATATGTTATCGTTAGAGCATGATGACTTTTACAAAATATTTTCATCAATTTGCATTCCTAAATTGAAGTTGATGATATGATATTTGAAAGCTCTTTTGAACCAGCCGTGGGGAATGTAATTGTTATTGTTAGACGTTTTCGTTGCACGGAACTTAATTAACGGAATCAAGCTGATGACGATGCATAGGATCTATAATTATTTGATCATAGTTGTACTATGGTAAATCCATATGCTGATGCTATGAGTGGCACATATAACCAACCCTTTCTTCACTGGAAGTGACACAAAATATAGAACTGAATAAATAAAAGTTAGATGTCAAGTGTCGATGAAAACCTTTTTCCTATTCGCACGAAAAGGGAAAACTACAGTTTGAGAGGCTTGGAATTGCTTATTAGTGCTTCACTCCCACTATCGATGTGAATCTCGCCGATACTGGAGCTGCTTACAGAATTTGCGTCTTTGTATACCTCAAGGTCGAAGATTTGAAGATATCAATGCAGTTAAAGTAATTTATAAAATGATAAATATATTGAGCGTACATGGAGTTAGTGTTGAAAATAATTTCAAAAGGGGCACATTTAGTGTTGAAAATAATTTTACTTGTATGAAAGAAAATCAGTCTTAGCAAGAACAATTAGCAAGTTCTTTGGAAAAGTCTAGGAGTTATTATTATACAATCAAACGCTAACTTAACAAAATTAAAAGACGACATACAGTCAACCACTTATTTATTAATTATAATAACCAAATGATACTCGACACTCTAATATATTTTAATATTTGCCTTTCTGAGGTCTGAAACCATTTATTTTGTACAAATTAGATAATTTTTATCGATTTAACTTGCGAAATATGGTTAGGGAAAAACAATTTTTATGGGTTGTTCATGACAAAAATAAAGCGCTTGAATATCATGCACTAACGGCTGGTGGTTCCTGAGAAAAAAGTATAACGGCAGGGTGGTTCCTGCCCGAAAATAAATTATTTTATGAATGATTTTGAGGAAAACACATATTTTATGGATGATTCGAGACAATTAACCCTTAATATAATGCATCACAAAAAATATGCACATTTTTATATGCACTTAGTGATAAACCGCGAATGATACTGCTTCAACTGCACTGACAAATTTTTCTAAATGCTAATGTTTGATAGAATCTGTAATCTGACAAGTACTTCTGTTTCTCCTTATATCTTGTGCTCTGAAATAATTAAAGATGCATTATATACCGTAAGTATATTACTCCAGTATGAAAGACTGATGAAATTGTTCGACGATTGTTTACAATTGTAAACTAATGATGTGTTGGAGATACAAGCTAAAGAAAAAGTTTAATAAAAAAAATAGTCTGCTATGAGAGAGAACACTTATATTCCACTAGATAATTTCCTATGTGAGGTTGTCACAAGATGTTGCTTTTGTTACACCAATGTTATGTAATTACCTGAAATGAGCATTCCTGGGATATTTTCAGTCCAAGAGTTTGTATTGATCACAGAGTTGCAGAGGTTGACATATGTTTCTCCAAGATTAACATGCTACCGCAAACTGTAACTCTCCACTTCCTTAAAAAATGGATCAGCTGGCACCCATGGGACACGCTTAAAGTATTTTGTGAAAAGATGATCTGCCTATTAGGCTATATATTAGCTAGGGAGCTGCAGTGCAAGTCTCGTTTATCATCTGTAATAGGTATGCACCCTGATATTGTTTTACTTATCCCTTACACCAATGATTTTCTTGCTGATTCTTGATTGCTTCTCAACTCTTAATACAACTGCATGTGCCTGTAACTTTATGTCAGAACTTAGGTAGGTACCTGTAACTTTTAGTACGATGATATTAAGAGTGGTAAGTGTTGGTGGGGGTGTTAGTGTGAGTTCGTTCATGCAAGGGATGAGCTGTTTAATTTTCTGACTATTGGTTAGAGAGCATAAAAATCACACGTTATATTGTTGTTTTGAGTCACATCCAATCCAACACTGATTTGCAGTCGCTTGAGCTACCTTAACCTTAAATGGTTGATCCTCTTGACAGCATTTATGTCCTTTCTCCCCTTATAGCCGAGTCTCCTATTTTGATCGTGCACATAAATAAATAAATATATAAATAAAGTTGAGAGAATGTTAGGTGAAAGAGGATGTTCAGAATGCATATTAGGGATTCGATAATGCACTGTTATTTGCTGCGGGTACTAAAACGAAGTCTTATTGACGTTTTTATCAATGATTCTACGTAATTTTGATTGAACTCTTTACCAAAACTACCTACTTTGAATCGCATTATATGATTTTAGATGCACTGAATCTGAATATTAGAGCTGTGGAATATTTCATAATCAGTAATAAAAATTAAGGTAATAAATTATATATTTAACTAAAAAGGCAACATTCGTTGAAACAAAAATACAGTTTATAACAAAATTATAGTAATAAAAAAGGAAAAGAAAAAGAGTAGACTTAATTAACAAAAAGAAACGTGGAAAGCAAAGGTATGGTTTAGTTTTAGGTGGAGGTGGTTTGTGTCTTTGTCCTCCAAATCGAATCATTCTTCTTTTGTCGCTCGCTGCCTTCTGCTCATCAGAATCCGATTTAGTTGATTTCAATTTGAATTCCAATTTTAGCAAATTAGGTCCGGTGGGTGTCGATGGGTAATTCGTTTGGATGCTCGGCATCAGGAGAGCGATTGGTATCTGCAGCTAGAGACGGCGACGTTGTGGAGGCCAAGATGCTGCTCGATTGCAATCCTGGTTTGGCTAAGTATTCAACTTTTGGTGGTCTTAATTCTCCCCTTCATTTTGCTGCTGCCAAAGGTCACACCGAGGTTGTCTTTTTTCTCCTCTTTTTTTTTTTTTGTATTTAATTTAATATTAAAATTGGATTTATTGATTGTCTTGTAGATTGCTGCTCTTTTGCTTGAGAATGGTGCTGATGTGAATGCTAGAAATTACTGTGGTCAGGTATGTGCTTTTAAATCATCTTGATTGATGCCTAACAGTTGGACGATCCTGTTTGTTTGATTTTTGCTAATTCTATGAACGGCCATCAGACAGCATTGATGCAAGCATGTCGGTACGGACATTGGGAAGTTGTTCAGACCTTACTCCTCTTCAGATGCAATGTCAGCCCCTTTTATCCATTCTAGCATGTGAATAGCTTCTTTTTCTTATTCTTTGAAGTTGCTCTTGAATTCGTTACTGAATTTGTTTTGATTAGGTTATGAGAGCGGATTACTTGAATGGGAGAACAGCCCTTCATTTTGCGGCTGTCCATGGACATGTTAGATGTGTCAGACTAGTTGTGTCTGATTTTGTTCCTAGCGTCCCTTATGAAGCTACCACTGGTCGTGCGGATGGTGACCTACCTGATAGCTCTATTGTAAAGAAAAAGTTCAACAGCAGGTGCTTTATATTTTCTGTATGTTGTGACTGAATTCTTGGAAATGTCTTTGTAATGATTTTCTAATGCCGCAGCACGCTATCCAAGTTTGTAAATAAAGCTGCTGATGGCGGCATAACTGCTCTTCATATGGCAGCGTTGAATGGGTATTTCGATTGCGTACAACTCTTACTTGATCTGCATGCCAATGTAAAAGCAGTTACGTTTCACTATGGAAATACAACAGATATGATTGGTATACCTGTTGACCATATTCCTTGAAGTAAACTCTCTAATTATGCAAGTTATTATAACTATTTTATTTAACTGCCAGGAGCTGGGAGTACACCTCTGCACTATGCCGCTTGCGGAGGGAATTTGAAATGTTGTCAGGTATGCGGTGTTTCAAATTCCTTATATTGAAGACTCTTTTTATTGATTAGGCATAACTAAAACCAAAGATGTACGATCTTATAGATTCTCCTCGCACGTGGGGCCAGCAAGCTCGCTTTGAACTGTAATGGGTGGGCTATAACATCTTGTCTACTCTAAATTTGTATCAATTTAATGTCAGCTTCTGGGGACTAAAAACTCACACTTGAGTTGAAGATGGCTTCCTGCAGATGTTGCTAGGATGTGGGGCCGTCATTGGCTTGAACAATGGCTGGCTCCCAACTCCAACTCAGTAGTCCCAGATTATCCCCCATCAAACTATTTATCGTTGCCGCTAATGAGCGTTCTAAACATTGCTAGGTAATTACCCTCGTGAGTCTTTGTGCTATGTTCATGAAATAGATCGTACTGATTTTAAGATATATTTAAGAAGAACAAAGAGTTGAGCAGTTGCAAATTTTTTAAACAAATTTGTGGTTCTCAAAGGTGTGATGTATGTTTTTGGATTCAGTTGAGAGTTCCTTTTGCTATACTGTTTTATTAGATAGTAATATTCCGAGAGGAAAAGCCTATTGAAGAAAACGTTGATTACCTTGGTCTTTAAAAAAATGGATGCCTAATTTCTTAAAAAAATCATGCAGAGAAAATGGGTTGCAGCCATCTTCACCGGCCATCGAGACTGCAGATCCTTGTGCGGTCTGCTTGGAAAGGGCGTGCGGTGTGGCAGCTGAAGGTAGTATTGGTGTTCACTCTCGTCACGCCTTATTCCTTCAGAACAGAATGAATAAATTAGTTAACTAGAGAACTGACACAGCTTTATGTTTTGATGTAGGATGTGGGCATGCGTTGTGTGTAAGATGTGCACTCTATCTATGTTCAACATCTAACATTCCTGCCGAAACCTCCGAACCTCCCGGCTCCATTCCGTGCCCCCTTTGTCGACAAAGAATAGTATCATTCCTTAAGCTCCCCGGTTCACCTGCAAAGGAAACAAAACTACACATAGCCCGTGGCCTGTGCACACCCTGCATTGTCAACCCTCGCAGCAAAGACCATCTATCACCAACATGCACTTCAGAAATTCGTACAAACAGAGTAGCATCCGTCTCATCTGACATGTTCTGCCCCGTCTCATGCACTCCCTTTCCCTCCGTAACCATGCCATTATGCACTGGTCAAAGCGGGGTTTGCCTGAACTTCGAAGATCAAGATTCTGAGAGTCGGAATGAGTCACCTTCACCCAATGTATTGACAACAGCAGATCAAGTGAAGTCAGAAGGGCCAAGAGTGGGAGCACCGATAACATGTTCCGGTATGTTGTGGGGTCGAAGAAGCTGCAGCAGAGAACAGCAGTGCAATTCGGAAATAAACCCTGGTCATGATTGAACATTTGAAGTTTTGGTGTCATTTTGTTTAAAATGTGTGTTGGATTGTGCTTGTATTAGTTGTAGAGATAAAAGAGAGATGCGTTGTAGAGATGTATGTACACTGTCTCTTATTTGTTGTATTGAAGTTGTATTGAAGTTGTATTGCAATTTATATATTATTTAATGTGTAAAAATTCGAGAGATATCTATGTTTTGAGAAAGCAATCATACACTGAGATGGGCTCATTTGAGACCTATCTAAAAGTTACGAACCTTAGACCCTAAATTCTATCGTTCATTTTTCCAATCCAACAGCTAGTATTCTGTCGCATGTCCTTTGCACATGCATATGTACATATGTATTTATTATCTGCACGTGTCAGTATCTTATGTTACTTGCTTTTGCATAAATGCATTTTTGAGCGTTGGATGCATTCCCTTGGGTCTCAAGGGAACTGCACTCATCCTACACAATCTGGATCGTGTCGGCCAGGCTTTGTTGTAATTGCTGTCAAAAATTCATTTTTAAGTTGGTTTTTTCGATACAAGTTACATAAGATATAAATCTTACGGATCTCATGCATGAGTATTTATTTTAATTATTAGTTGTAATTATAGCAACAAATATCTTCACCCAAATATCTTCACCCAATGACCAATGACGCAAATCGGCTTTACGTCCAAAGATAAAAATAAAAAGATGCGTATAAAAAGAAACTCTATATTAAGTGTATATGATCATTAGATTATTATCCCTTCTTTTTTTTAAAATTATTAATTTCATTATTTGTTAATCTTTTATTTTTGTTGGATAAGTGTCCGTAAGTTATTGGAGTATATTAAATATCTGTGAGACAAACAAATTATCAACTTTTTAGGAGTACAATAGAGTTGAATTTTGATTAAAATGGGAGGTTAAATTTGTAAAATATAATGACAGTTAGATTTGACAATTATTTTTAGTTTAAATCTCGACCGTAAAATTGATGTCTTACGTTAGTATGAAAACATAAATAATCTTCTGGCCCCATTTCCTGTTTTTAATAGTTAAAGTCACTAGTACTTACTTTAGTGCACAAAAATTTGTGCATATATAAAGTTCACTTATATCAATTATATTATTAATTAAAGATATATAACATCAAATTAAATACTGTATAATTATTATGATGTAAATATGGGAGGAGCAGTGGTATTTTTGGAAGCCAAATATGGCTTCAAAAAATAACTGACAATTAAGGGGCTTAGGCTTTATTAATAGTAAGATTAGTTGATTAGCTGAATGGACCCAAAGGCCAAACTCCAAAGCACACTAACTGCAGAAACAAACGACGCCGTTTGAGAAGCGTGTGATGCACACGATCTCCAAGACAACCCTTAATTTCAAAATAGGAGCGTTTGTCATTCAGATCGGACCGCATCCCAACTCAACGGTCGACATTTCAATTTCATTCTTTCATCACTCTATTCCGCTGCAGTCGTCGTTTTCCATGGCTGAAACTCCGAGCGCAACCGCACGTCGTAAAGTCCGCGTCATCGCTAAAATTAGCCGTCCTTCCAAGTGGATCTCAGTTTCCAAGTCTCACAACACATCTTCCATCTCCTTCCTCGACCACGCCGGAAACAGGTGATTCACCGTTCTAGGGTTTCGTTTGCTTCACACGACTAATTTAATTGAAATTTCATGTTGATTTTTTGCAGTGGGAAGCATATATATGAATTGGATAATTGCTATGAACCAACTGACAACAATTTCACAATCTACTCTTCTGAGATTAAGCCGCTGGTTTCATCGGTGTTCGGTGGGAATTGTGCCTCTGTTATTGCATTTGGAGCTGCAGCTAGTGGCAAGTCACACACAATTCAGGTCTGTTGTTATTGCAATTCTTTTTATTATACAATTTGTTGTTTTTGAATCTCGACTTTTATATGTGTAGGGTTCGGAGTTGAATCCGGGAATGGCAGTGCTGGCTGTGGAAGAATTCATAATGTTGGCCGAGAAGGCTGGAATGTCTGTCGGGGTTTCTTGTTATGAAGTGTATAATGAACAAGTATATGACTTATTAAGTAAAAATGAAAATGCAGTTTCAGTATTGGAGGATTCTCAAGGCAAAATACAGCTCAAGGGCCTCTCTCAGGTAGAATTTATCTTAAGTGATGGAACTTTTTTGAAGATTTTCTTATAACTAACTTTTACTTTTCAGACATTTGTTAAATCCTTGACGGATTTTAAAAAACTATATGGGGAAGACTCTCTTAAAAAGATTCTAAAGACTGCTTCTCATCCATCTCGAAGGAGCCATAAAGGCTTGATGATTCATCTGATTTCTAATGATGGAAACGCAAATGATCAACAATTAGTTGGGCGGCTGAATTTTGTTGATCTTGCAGGTTCTTATAGCTTTCAGCTATGTACATTAGTTTTTGTGAACATTTTACTATATATATGTAAAAACGCCGGATATGTTCTTAATTTTCAGGATTTGGGGATCCTCAAAAGAAGAATGTTGATACTTACATGCTTGCTGAGAATTCTAGAGTCAATAAATCTTTGTATGCTCTACAAAGTGTTGTGTATGCATTGCACTGTAATGATAGCCGAGTCCCATATCGAGACTGTAAACTCACATATATGTTGCGAGATTCCTTGAGTGGGAAAAACAAAATTCTGATGATTGCTTGCTTGGTGAGTATTTTTTGTACATTAGTACTGTGTTGGGCCTTAATATTTAGAGGGGTGAATCTCATGTCTCAAGCTTACACTCTATATTTCATTTCTTAATTTCACAGAACCCAACGGTTTGTCAGGACACTGTTTATATGGTTAATTTAGCTTCTCGATGTACTAAAGGCAGCCACCGAATGTTCATGGATTCTGTGAGAAAAGTTAAAAGTGCTCATAAATCTATGATCAATTTATCATCCAAAGATGAAGAAAAGTCGGTGATATCATCTTCGGCTAGAAGTACCAAGTACTCTGGAATGAAAAAGAAATTCACCACTACCCGGTTGCCCTTGTCTGAAAATAGAATGAACAATGCAGGTGTTGCAGCACTTATGTCTGGCAGGTTTGTATGTAGTTTACTATGTTTATTATATAGTTTTGTCTTTGCTTTGTATTAAATGTTCTGATGTAAGTTTAATAATTTCCGTCTTCAGCAAAAAAAGTGATGAGGCGAAACAAGGATATCCTGTGGAAAAGGTACATTTTATATTTTGAAAACCTGAATCTGCTGCCTTGTTCGTATATATGAATTTGAACTTTTATTTTTGAAAAGTGGAGCATGGTTCATTATTACAGTTTAGTTGCAGTCTCTTAATAAATTTGTTTGTCTTGTTTGTTAATTATAATCATATCTGGGGTTGTATTATGCTTCGCACATACGGTTGATTACTGTTAATCCCTTTTATTAACTCGAGAAATGTAATTTCATTGGCCATTGCAGGTCGGTGTTCAAGTGGACATTGTTTCAGAGGTACCTGAGACTCCACAAGAATGTGTAAGTGATATAGTCGGACATCATTTTGGTAGACTATTGTGCTTCTGCTAACAAGTAGGGGTGTAACAAAATCCCGGTACCCGGTTCCGGTCCCGGTTCCGGTTCCGGTTTCGGTCCCGGTTCCGGTTCCAAACCGGGAAAAAACATAAAAAACCGGTACTGGTACTGTCCCGGTACCGAAAATCAGGTACCGTTACCGGGACCGGTACCCAGTGACAAAATCACCGGTTCCCGGTACCGGTAACGGATCACCGAAATCTAAGCGGACCCTCCTTCCTTTTCCCAACCGTACGCCTCTTATATTAACTCAAGCGTACGCGTACGCTTGGGAAAAGCTCTCGGACTCATATGTTGCTACCCAAGCGGACGCTCTTACCTTTTATCAAGCGGACGTCTCTTGCTTTATTGATAAATCCTTCAACGTGCGCTTGGAAAATTCCAGGGACGTACGCTTGGAAAATCGGAATCGGAACCGGGACCGGGATTCGGGACTGAAGGCATTACCCGGTTCCGGGACCGGTACCGATTTTAAAAATCCCGAATTTTCGGGACCGGGACCAAAAATGGGAAATATCCCGGTTCCCGGTACCGGTTTCACCCCTACTAACAAGAGCATGGATGGAAGGGAAGATGTATTGGCGGATTGAATAGTTGTTGAACGTTTGCAAATTAGTATACAACTTGTAACCTTTTGGATTTTATATTATAGGAAACTAAGTGAGAACTATGGTTTTTTTTGTAGGTTAGTTGTTCGTTGGATATTGATTCGCCTACAGTACCTGCTACACTAGATATGGTACAATCTACAATACCCTTTTTTACAGTTTCTTTAAGTCAATGGTGACAGTAGTAGTAGCACAGTGTGGATGACAAAAAAAGTGTATATTAAATTATTAAGCCTTCAATTGAAAGTTTTATGGAACTAATTCATACCTGTTTTGAAAATGTAGCTTTTATTTGTAACTTCTTGCAATAGTTGGTGGTTACTAGTGATGTCTGCTGTTTAATGACACCAAAGTGAGACATATGATAAAAATGCATATCTAAATACATATGTGATGAACAAAGTTAAAACAGATATTTTGTTGTTGTTTTAAGTGTGATTAACTTATTATCGGCACACACTCCTCTTTCTATTGTTTTACTTTATTGGAGTGGAAATCAAGCATTTTCCTTAGGAATTGTTATCATCAGCTCATCTTATTCCCAATAATTTTGTAAATACAGGAGAACCATCTTGAAGATGATGACAGCACAATGTTGCAGGCGTCGCAAAATGAAGGTAATTTTATAGTTGTGAGGAGTAATGTGGATTTCAGATTTCAGATCTGCGTTTTTTAACTTTTTCTCACTGTAGGTTATGAGGTTCATACCGACGTATCCACTGGCCATGAGGGTCCATCACATTCACAACCCTCAAGTGGTAAAGTGCAAGAACTATCATCAGTAGAGGAAGGTCGGTATACAATGTTGGTTTACTGAATTTATAGCTGTATTTTTATCTCACATTTCTGTCCTGTAGATTGTGGGGCTCATGCAGAGAAGCAGATGACAGCAGGCCTTGAGCGTGAATCGCCACCCTTAAGTGCTAGATTGCAAGAACTATCAAACTATTTGAGATCTCTTCAATCAGCCACTCCTGTTCATACTAACACGCTACAGGAGCTCGAACCAAAGACTCCGGCTGCCTTCCATAGCATAACAGTGGACGCCATAAACACTAACGATGCAGTGCAGCAAAAAGTTGATACGACAAATTCTGCGGATCTCATTGAACCAGAAACGCCTATAGCCAGAATCAACAATTCAAACAATCAGAAGTGGGATGATGCTACAATATCAAGCCCTTGGACCACATTAAACGTGCGTAGCGCAGGAGCGAAGGTATTTATCATCTGTTGTTCTTGTTTCACATATATCTTGGGTATCAGAATTGATGTTGACTTATGTTTCTTAATTGCAGAAATGTCTCACTCAGGAATGCGTTCGGTTTATAAACTCTGCCAGCAAGTGAGTAAATATTATACTTTACTAAATAATATGGTATATTCAAAACGATTTTAATTGTAGTGTGGATTAGTACTTATACTGTTTATTTTGGTGTGTTCTACAGGGATGAGTTGAAAGGGCTGAAGGTAGACTAATTGCATTAAATGCGATTTTGTGTATCATTTGAACACTTTGCAAACTAATTCATCGTTTTGAAACAGGGGATAGGAGAAAAAAGAGCTACATATATAATGCAATTGCGTGAAAAGTCACCAGAGCACTTCAAAAATGTAAGAATGATGTTTTGAATTTTTTACTAGGTCGTTCGCACTGACTCAGCTCTTGTTGGTTATTACATGTAATTTTGATTATTTCATTTTGACTTGTTGCAGATTGAAGACTTGAAGGATGTGGGTCTTTCAGCGAAGCAGGTACCTTTTGTCTAGTTTCCAATATATGTGCATGAATGTAGTGAAAAAAACAGAGGCGGGTGATAATATGCAAACAATTGTTTTGACTAACTTTGCTATTATGTTTTTCAACAGATAAAAACAATGATGACAAACATTGCTGGAGACATGTTCGATTGAAAGATACTAAAATCAGCAATGTTTAGAAACTTCTGTGTATCCTACGTCCATTAAGAATTTAAATGAAATGGAGGAACCAGAGAATCTTGTGTATTACTCCAGTTGTCTTTAGCAGTATCTTTAAAATTTGAACGAAATGATCTTTAAAATTTGTATTTACTTAGTAGGCAAGTTATGCAGGCAGAAGCAAGGCTAGTGTACTTTGAGTTGACTGGTAGTTGATCTTTAGGCAACTCAGACCCAAAACTCCTACCATTCCAATGAATCTGAAACTCCCAAACTATGGACAATACCGATTCTCACCAGCCAGTCACCGATCCTCATCCTCTTATTCCTCCGCCGCTCCGATCTGCCAACGAGCCTGGTGCTTCCTTGGTTGATGAGCTGGAGGTTGAATTTCTCAAAGCAAATTATGAGCTGGAGGTTTACAAAGGGAAGCTAAATGACATTCAGGATGCTGTTGTTATACAGCAGCCTTCTTCTCAGCCTCGTGTCGAAGAGGACGATAAGAAGCAGATTGTTATCGCTGGTTTGCAGAATGAGTTGGAAATTTATAGAGAAAGGATTCAGGAGCTGGAAGCTGAAAGGAAGGAAAAAATCAAGTTGCTGGAGCAGACTTCAGCCTCATTCGATACGGTTGAGCAGTGCTTGTCAAGAATATTCCAGACACTGAAAGACGACGATGATGGTGATAAAGAAGGAAATATCCGCGCTTGGCGTGAAAATATCGACCACTCGCAACGAGTTGAAGGTATTATGGAACTGGCAAGCGCGGTGGAGAGTAAGGTTTCGGAGTTTAGGGAAATGAGGAAAAGGGAGAGAAGGCAGTTGGAGAGTAGTGTAGTGAGCTTAACAGAGGAAAATCGAGATATAAATACTTTACTCAGAGTTGCATTGATTGAAAAGGAAAGTGTTGAGAAGAGTTTGAACAGACTTAAGGGAAATAGTGAGACAAAAAGAGTTCCACTTTTGCAATTTGCTGAGAGAGGGTTACATAAGGTTGGCTTTAGCTTCATGATGGCAAGCCAGCAGACGGAGCAATTAACGGATGGTTCTAGCGTTTCAAATGCTTCGAGTAAGTCCGAGGGCAGCGACTACGAGGAGGAAGTTGTTAGTCTGGTATGTATCTGTTATGTCCATTCTTTTAAGAAGTTTTTCTAGTGGTTTTTCCCATTTAGCATTATCTATGAAATGAATTCCAGGCATCAGTTGTTGAAAAGATAATGAAGAATTTACGCGCAGAGATTTCCCAACTAAGGATATCCCTCGACGATGCAAGGTACTGTACTATTAGTCTTCTATTCTGCATATTCTGAGTGGCTTCAGGTATCATAATTTTGGTTACAAAACAAAAGAAATCCTTGCTGTTGTGCCTCGCTTGCTTGTCCGGATGTTTGATACAAAAGTTTGAAATTTCTGAATCAGGTCAGACAGTGAGCGATTACAAACTCTATCAGAAAAACAAGGCCAAATCATAGCAGAGAATGAAATGTACATAAAACAGTTGGAAGACAGAGAACAAATGCTGTCTGATAATGTAATTTCATTCAAATTAGTTAGCTTTTGTCACTTGTTTTGAAATTGTTTTCATTCTTATTCCATGTGATTTTTTGTGTAAGGTCGAAGGCCTACTGATCGAAATGAGAGAAACTGAAGAAGAGGTCTGCAGGTGGAGAGAAGCTTGTGAGCTAGAGGTAATGGCAGGAAAAGAAGCTGTAGAAACGCGCGATAAAATGGTATTTCTTACCATCTACTTGATGACTTTTTTCATATATTTTCCCTTTCATTTCAACATATTGTTTAGTAGTTGTTGAGGATTTTTACTAGTGATTTTATCAAACATGGTGTGTTGTAGATTCTAATTCTTCAACAGGAGTTGGAGAAAACAAAAGCTGCATTGGAGATATCAAACAACAAGCTAAAGCTAAAAGAAGAGCTAGCAAATGCTGCAATGGCCGCTCAGGCAGCAGCAGAAAAGTCTCTTCAGTTAGCTGACAGCCGTGCTGCAGGGCTTCGAGAAAGGATAGAAGAACTTACAAGACAACTTGAAGAAACAGATCGTCAACAAAGCAACATTCACAGGGTAAGGCACATCTGTTGGCCATGGCTTGCGCTTAAACTGAATCCCATAGCTGCCACTAACAGGAGATCTCAAGATACACGCCGGGTTGTACCCCAAATGCATGCTCTTCTTCCTGGGTAGAGCACAAGTCCCATTTATAGTTTCAGATGTCTGTTACAGATACAGCATTTCCGAAGCAATTCCATATATAAATTCAGGTGTCAATGGTCTGTAGCGTTGGATACCAAACCAAACAAACGAAAAGTTTGGTAAATGTTAGAGTTTGTCATAATTCGACAAGGTTTCACTGAAGATTATTGGATAAGTTCTCAGTGCATAACATATAACATTTATGGGACAAGATCATATCTTTCCCGGCATCTGAGACAAACTTCAACACAGGGAACTAAATAACTAATCACTCTTTCCGTTACTATCGGTGGCAGGGACTTCTTCAGCTTTAGCAGCAGGGGTATCTGCTACGTCTTCTTCTGTCTTGGGCTCGCTGGGGGATACAGCTGCTGGTGAACCGTCAGTTACTGGGATATTCTTTACGACAGTCCCGACTTTGGTATACTTGCTCATAAATTTATACTCCCAGTCCTGCAGGGCGTCTAGTTCAAATGCCCCTAGACCAGAAATGTCGCCAGTCAGATCCGCTTCTTCAAATGACATTTTTGCTAGTGCTCTGCTTGCGTCCTTTCCAGCAAATAGAGCATATGGGCCACCAGGTCCATAAAACATCCTACAATCGGAAAACAAAATGATCAACACTGGAAGAATTACGATGCTCAGTACACATATCTATAAACATCATACAATGAAAGGATATCACCGTTATTGCACAAGTCTGTCAGAGCAGCCAATTCCAATTAATATACAATCAACCAAAACACTATAACTAGTCTTATCAAGAACAATGGCAATCAACCAACTAATTCCTCACTTAATTTGACAAACTCGAGGCACCAACGAACATCTATCATAAAATGTTTCTTTAAAGCAAAGACAGTACGACACGCACACATCCATCACAAGTACAACCGTAACCATATTCACCTATAAATATGCAATGAAACTCAGGCTAAAACATTTCCGATGCATAAAGATTCCAATAATTTCATCAAATCTTCATCTAAAATTTCAATCATAACAACAATTCAGATTCAAACATAAAAACTGAGTAAACCTGCTTTGAGTGACATCATAGATCTGCCCCTTGATAGCCATTAACAATGGCTTTGTAGGGTCAGTACCATCATACACCTTCAGCTCCTCTTCAGTAACTTCACCAAGCTGCACCGGAGGAGGCAGAGGCTCCATCTCCGGCTCATAAGATCTGGAACTTCCAAGCAGTTGGTCATGCGAAGGACCACCGAACAAAGACGTAGCGAGATAGTAAAGCGCGAATCCCAAGGCGACGACTGTGAAGAAAGTGGTTGGGGTTAAACCTGTGTATTCCGGTATCGCTTCCTTCAAGGTTTCCCATAGTTGCAGAGCCATCGAGACGATTGAGAATCGACGAAGACCGATTAGTTTCAAGATGGACTTGTAGACTGGTGAGGGTTTGGTTGTTTGGGGTGAGGGGTATTTTCGGAATTTAGGAAATATGGAGGCGTGTTAAACGATGGGGAAACTTCGATGGTATTTCCTTTGTTTCTTTCTAAATAGTGAGTGATAATTGTTAATTTTAAAAAACTCCAGTCCGGTCTTAAAATAAAAGTCTGCGTTTGGTCCGGTCTTAAAATAAAAGTCTGCGTTTGGTCCGGTCTTAATATTCGTGATGTAAAAAAAAAAACTAAAAACCGGACACGTCTAATGAGATTATACTTGTACTTTAATTTAAAAAATATCGCATCATATTTAAAATAGTTAAAATATATAATATATTTTTTTTAAAAAATACTATTAATCATAATTTATGTTGGACTTGATCGGATTTCAAGATTCCTCATTGTTTTTGGGTTTATGTGTAAGAGAAATCCTAAATGCACCGTAACCAAGGCTCATTTTGATGAAAACACCCTTTTAAAATTCATCAAGATCTGCACAAGGAGTAGCGGTCTAACGGTCAGTCATCCGGTGTCTGAGACTCCGGTCTTATAGGTCGGGGGTTCAAGCCCTATCTAGTGCATCTCCGCCTTGAATGTCGGGTGTGTCCATTCCTTGAGCGACATAGTAATTAAAATTATCCACTTCCATATTGGAAGGTCTTTTTGTCTTTTCAAGCCTCTTGATGCTTGTAGCAAAACTCTTATTGTAAAACTTAAAAGTTGTTTATACATTGCTATATCAAAATACATTAGAAATAAATTATGTTTCACATCTTATACATGTAGTTGAGAGAGATTGACGTAAAATTCAATATAAACTCAATGGTTGTCTCCTTCATAAAAGTATAGTTAGTTGATGAAAGTATTTTTTAATAATTTTGGTTCATCTATTATAATGTATGAATAAAGATCATGAGAAAGTAATTTTCTTGTGTTAACTACAACAAAGTTAGTCTGTTAATATGTAAAGTTTGACATACGAGATGGGGGTAAAAACACTAATTTTATAAACATGAAAATGGTTCAGAAACAACCTTATGTTTTTGTAGGAATGTAGGACATCATATGCATCTCAATTGTTGGTTTTTATCGATTCAACGGACGAGACCTATACTTAAAATAATCGTCAAATTCAATCGCCAATTTTAATCAAAACTCAACGTTAATCTTAACCGTCGGATTAATCAAATCAAAGGCTGAAATTCTGTCTGATATCCTCTTTAAACTTGACCCTTATAAACATAATTAACAAATAAGATAATAATAAAAAATATTGTGATAAAGATAAATTAGGCATAAAATATATGTAATATGCGGCTAATTAGGCCACAATTACGACTTTTAAAATTCACAATTCTAACAGCTCAAACATTTCAAAACCCTAGACATGAACGATAAAGAAATCCTACGAGGATGACCTACGCCGCTTTCAATCAAACGCCGATAGTAGCAACTAGCAACGACCAACAATGTTGCAACAACCTTTAACTAGCGGTGCCATAAGGTGAGAACGATTCTAAGTCAAACAGAAGCTTAATTAATTGAGTTAACCAAAACTTCCGACAAAATCTAACCAACTAGTATTTGTAATGTTGCAAATAATTGCTTACTTGTGTCACAACTTAGCTTCCATCGTCCAATATTTGGTTTTGTTGCTGAATATAGATTGTTTATAAACGTATAGGTTGGTTATATAATGAATGTTGAATCATGTTATTTTTTTCATCAGATATATGATCCAAACAAATGAGTACAATGATTCATGAAACATAGTACATAATACATCTAATAATGTATTATAAAACCATTCCTTTATCCACATACCCTAGTTTAATTTGTAGAGAATTACTCTGGTGGATCCATTACTATTTGGTGGATTCATGAGTCCATTTATTAGCCTTTGGATGGTTTAAGATTAATGGTGTCAAAGGAGTCCACGTGTCCCACTTGAAAGCTAACTAAAGGGCAAATTCGGAATAGTTGCATTTTAATTAGTTTAGTTAGTAGCATTTAATGCAATGATTAGATTGTTCATTTAATGCAATCTCTCTCCTTACAAACCCACCATTTTCCCTCTCTCCTTAATCAATCCCTCTCTCCTTACAAACCCACCATTTTCATAATTCAAACCCTCTCTCCTTAATCAATCCCACCATTTTCATAATCCAAGCTTTTTCATTTCCCCACCATTTTCATAATCCAAGCTTTTTCATTTCTCCACCATTTTCATAGTCCAAACCCTCTCTCCTTAATCAATCCCACCATTTTCATAATCCAAGCTTTTCATTTCCCCACCATTTTCATAATCTCAACCCATTCTAACCCGTTTGTAAACCAAATAATCCCACTCTCAACTGCATGTTAACTGTTGCACCTCACATGTGCACCTTACTATTGCACTTTGTAGGTGCATCCTATAGTTGCATTTTTTCCCACTTGCACTTCAGCATGCAGTCGTCCCTGTGTTGTGTTGCATTGCATTACTTTCAACAAAAATGATATGCTTCAGTATCATTTTACCTAAATTGTGTTCTGTTCGCAGTTGGAGATAGCAGTAACATTTTACGCTCTGTTGAATGAAATTCAGTTTATTTAGTTATCGCATTTCATTGCTGCATTTCACATGTGCATTTCACACTTGCATTTTGATCTTGCATTTTGCAGTTGCATTTTAGAGTTGCATTAAAGCTACAATTGTGTTCCATGTTCATTGTGTTGCTTTTACCCGGCTTCACAGTAATGTTTTCAGTATGATCTAACAAATGCAATTACAAATTACAAATTGATTTCCTTGTACCAGGCTTTGCAGACTTGCTTGCAGTAATCAAATTACAAATTATGATCTAACAAATGCAATCAAAATGCATTAATAAAAAACAAATTACAAATTAATTTCACGCTACACCAGATCCGGATCCTAAAACATATGACAAGTGTACAAGACACATTACATGCATGAATGAATGAGCCATATTGATCGATCATGCTGATGCACTTCCTAAGGTGGCAACCACAGCAAGAAGAACACCTGCGTAAACAAACAAACATTAAAAATCTCAGCTTTACGAACAAACAACATAATACACATTAGGTAACCATGAAAGCAATAATCAATAAACATCAGAGTAATAGTCAAAAGATTGAGAAAGGGGTAATGATCAAATCAATGAAACAAAATGCAATTATATACACAATTTCATACAAACAGATAACCATGAATGCAACACCAAAATGCAACATCAAAATGCAACACCAAAATGCAACATCAAAATGCAACACCAAAATGCAACACCAAAATGCAACAATAAAATGCAAAACTTAAATGCACGAGCTAAAATTAAACCTCCCATCATCACTGCCTTACTCAAACCTCCCCACAAACCTAATATCTGCAATTCAACAAAATCACCAAACGTCAGACCACAAAACTCAAAACCGCTATTAATTAAAATCAGCACGATTCTACAAATACACACGCAATCATCATCAAAAGGTGTGATCTTTATGCACCAACTCAATCAAACAAGGATTCCATATTTTATCATCTGACGAATAAAGCTTGAACACAAAAACAAAATCGCAAAAATGGGAACAGAAAAACTTACATCCAATTCCTTCTGGATTGCTCTAGGCCGCTTCTTAGGCCTTCTCGGAAGCTTAATCTCACCCATGGCCACAAAGTCCTTTTCAATCTCATCTCTCTCCAATCTTACCGTAAGCTTCTTAACAACCTTCTCAGCCTCCACTCCAGAAACTTCTTCTTCCTCCTCTCCACCACCACAACCCCACCACCCTCCGACGGCGGCGACTTTCTCACCCTCAAATTCCACGGCCGTGTCGGCGACGACTCCTCGCCACCCTCAACAACAACTGCCGCTATTTCCTCAGTCTCTTCATTCCTACCACCAACAACGTTCATACTATCAATTTTAAGTTTGAAATCCATCATCAACCTCTCCCCAATAGCTTTCACCAAATCTGATTGACCTCAAATCGCAATTTCCTCTCAGCCTCCCACTTGGTTTCGATTTCTCTCTCAGCCTCTCTCCCGCTGCTCTCAGATGGTTTCAAAGTGAGGAATTGGTGAGAAGGTGAGAAGGTGAGAATGTGAGAAGGTGAGAATGTGAGAAGGTGAGAAGGTGAGAAGGTGAGAAGATGAGAAGATGAGAAGTGACAGAAAGGAGCCTCACATATAAAGACCTAACTACCCTCACTCCATTAAAACTCAGTCCATTACTAACCAAACCGATTTTTAACTACCCCTCACACGTGTCACAATTCTAACGATCCGATTTATCAAACGTGTGGTCCAGATCTGGACTCATGGATCCACCAAATAGTAGTGAATCCACCAGAGACGCCCTCTTAATTTGTATGTCATGAGACATATGAAGCGTTGTTTGCCCTTGGATCAGACATTATCTAGGGTTTGTGTTGCTGCAAAGTAACATGGGTGCAATGGAATCACGTGCTCAACTTAGGAGTCGTCACTCTCGCCTCTCTAGAACCGAATCATATTTTAATTATTGGATTTTGATTTCACTAATTATCGTTTGTCAACCATATAATTTAGGTTTATTGTTTGATTAATTTAGCTTTCGATTTGTTTAACATATTCAGCGTTTAATTGTTTTCTTATACCATAAAATAATAAGTTAATTCATTCTTATAACTTAATCAAAATAATTATTTGTGAGTACATGAAATAAAAAATAATGATAGACAAACTTATATCTAGTTGTACTCATTTCGTAGTAGAAATCCGTCTGCCAAAACCTTCTGTGAGACAAAAGATAACTTCTGCTTCAAAATAGAGAAAGCTGACGGAAACTCCATACCTTTGGCGTCTGCCCATCTCGCCGCTACCGTCTTGATCAGCTGATCTGCTCGCGCTCCTAAACCTCCTAAAGGCTCCATAATGAATGGTAGAAAAATAAGTCCATTCGCTCAACAGCTAGCCTCATACCTTGCAATCTTTTTGTCTTCTGCTCTTCTGGCTGCCTACCGTGATCCTAACCCTGCACCTCCCATGAAAGAAGATACAATAGATACATCTACACAAAGATCCCTACCATCGACCCATGCTGGTACAAAAATATCTGATGGCTTCTCTCCCCCATTGAGAAGGCCTGGTACCTCTAGTCTTGGCCCCATATTAGCCTCCCTAAAACAGATGAATAAAGCATCTCTCACCGCATTATGTCTTCTGATCCTCCTTCCACCACCAGAGCAATGATAATCATGATCAACGACTGTGTCGGATGTATGCAACCCAGCGCATGCCATACAAGCTCGAGAATTGGTGAACACATCGTGCTCGGTACGGTATTTGAGAGTCAAACGATATGTCGTCGGGTTCATACGAAGCCCAGAAAAAAGGCGCAGGTTTCGCCGTTGTCCAAATACCACTCCCTAAGGTGAAACTGCATCCACTAGGATATTCATTCGGGTTCCTCCCCGAACTTTGATCTCTTCCATGATGACTTCTGCAGCTAAACCGGTGAGCCACTGTTGTGGCTTAGCCTTCGCTCTCAGCTCCTCCAATCCGATAGGAGAAGAAGGGCGAAATCTCAAATTACACTCATCAAATAAAACTCTTCACCGTGATGAAGAGAATGAATCCTTCGTAAGCATCTCCCCATTTGAATCAAAGTTGTCTAGTAATCGAAGTTGGATTACCTAAATTTCTTTATACTTTATATCAAATAGTTATTTCCACCTGATCCCCAATTGAATCACATTTAAATAAAAACCAACTTTATTGTCGACAAAGCAATGAATAACTCAAATAAAGTAACCTACTCAACCCACCATCTTAAGGTTAATTAGCAACGACCAACAATGTTGCAACAACTTCTAACTAGCGGTGTCATAAGGTGAGAACGATTCTAAGTGAAACAGAAGCTTAATTGAGTCAACTAAAACTTCCGACAACACAGCACTTGTAAGGATTAAGTTCTTGAAGGACAGACAAGTTTTTGTGAGACGAAAGGACATTAATTCAACCGCTGATTTCAATTCATCCAACGGTTGATATTGATAACCGTCATTCTCAACTGCGCGTGTATTTGCTAATTCAACCACCTATTTTAATTCATTATTAATTTAATCTTAACCGTCAGATTAATCAAAATGAACGGTTGAGATGATGTTCTTTTGTCTTATATAATTTTAATGTCCCTTAAGAACCGAACTCTACTTGTAATATTGCAAATAATTGCTTACTTGCGTCGCAAGCTTCCATCGTCCAATATATGGTTTTGTTGCAGATTATAGATTGTTTATAAACGTATAGGTTGGTTAATGAATCATAACATACACTAAATCATATTTTTTATGAGATATATGATCCAAACAAATGTGTAGGATGATTCTGAAACATAATACATGTAATAATGTATTATAGAACCATTCATTTACCCACGTACTCTAGTTTAATTTGAATGTCATGAGACATATGAAGCGGTGTTTGCCCTCGGATCAGACATTATCTGGAGTTTGTGTTGCTGAAAAGTAACATATGGGTGCAGTGGAATCACGCGCTCAACTTAGGAGTCGCCACTCGCCACTCTCGCCCCTGGAACCGAATCGCGAGGAGTATTTCTTACAAAAAATGTGAAAAATAATGTGTCTAGGGAGACTTGAATCTGAGCACTCGACCAAAAATATGATCAGTAGGCAACCATCCCTCCTGTAACATATGTACTTTTAAATTGACTCCAAATCTAAGTTGTCCAATAATCCAAGTTGGATGACCTAAATTTCTTTATACTTTATATCGAATAGTTATTTCCACAATTCCACCTGATCCCCAATTGAATCACATTAAAATAAAACCATTTCTGTTGTCGACAAAGCAATGAATAACTCAAATAAAGTAGCCTACTCAACCCACCATCTTAAAATGACAAAAAAATACTAATAACCTGAACCATATCAAGCATAACAATTGAGTCTTCTTTGACGAAGAAGAAACTACTAGTGAGTCTGAGTGGGCTGTGTGTATATATCACCACAGAGTCCTCTTCTCGCATACTCCATATTAGCACTAGTTTGCTACAGGTATGTGTCTGCCAATCAACACTTGGACTTTATTTGTAAAAGAGGCAATTCTCATGCCCGTAATTAGTGCTGATTTCTTTATATTAATATTTCGTGTGCACGCCACACTCCCTTGATTTTTTAAATATCTAATACCATTCCACTTTGGCAATTAGCAACGTTTAGCATTTCGTTACTTTTGGAAAGTAATGTATTATTCTCTATGTTAGTGTTGTTAATCTTCCACTCAGAAATATAATAATTTATTAGATATGGCTGAGGCTATACCCGTCAAATTGGACGAATGGATGTTAAACATATTGATTTTAGGTTTAATCAAATGGATGTTTAACTATATATATTTATCATTCGTTTATCTATTTATGAGTAAGGGAAAGAATCAAGTGAGACATGCAATTCTATGTCAAATCATATGACATCATCCTATCCGTTGACTTCTATTAAACCAGAGATTTTAAACAAAAAATAATTGTCAAATCCAACTGACCGTGTTTTTTACAAATTCAACCACCCACTTCAATTAAAAACCAATTATAATCACAATCATCGTCAAATTAATCAAATCAGCGTCTAAGGTTATCTCCTCTTGTTTTGACAAATAATTGTCGTCTCTAATGAACCTAACCCTTATGAATTATATATAAGTGATAGTACAAAAATGGTAAACAGATGATAAATGGATAATGGTTCATCTGTTCATCAATTTACCATCTAATTTCATTAAACATATGTATTTGTTCTTATAGCTCAATGAGTATTAATAAAAGGTAATGACGAGTCAAACTGATAATCTAGTTGTAGTCATTATGTAATAGAAATCCATTTCCAAAGCCTTCTACGAAACAAAAGACCACTTCTTTCCTAAAATAGAGAGGGATGTCGAAAACTTCATAATATTGGCTTCGACTCACCTCGCCGCCATCGTATTGACCAACTGATCCACTCTCACTTCAAAACCTCTTAAAGACTTCATGATGAAAGATAGAAAAATAATTCAATTAGCTTAATAACTAACCTCATACCTAGAAATCATCTCTTTTCCTCTCCTAGCTGCCTCTTATGACCATAACCCTGCCCTCTCACAAAAGGAGAGACAATAGACATATCGACACATACATTTCTACCAGCAACCCACGAAGGTTTAAAATGTCTGCTGGCTTCTCTACCCTGTAGAGAAGGCCTGTTACCTCCGGTCTACTCCTCATATTAGCCTCCTTAAAAAGTGAATAATACATCTCTCAGCTCATTATGTCTCTTGATCCTCCTTTCACCATCGGGACAATGAGAATCATAATCACCAATTACGTCGGAAGTATGCAATCTCACACATGTCGTACAATTCGTTTATTAAACGAATGATAAACAAAATAGATTACTTTATTTGTTTAACTAAATGAATGATAAATGAATATATCATAATGAATGGTTGACGGTTTATAAATGGATACATGTGAAATTAGAAATCTGTCTGACGCCAAAGATATGTTAATAACTCTCTCTATTTTAAAGCAAAAATGTTATTTGTTGGTATCCTAATTTAAAAAAAATCATGTAAAATTATAAGGTTGAATACTCTCATTTTTACCCTACGTTGAGGAGGTAAAGTACTGTGTTTTTTGTTTGGTTTATAAATTGAATTTGAGGTCCCCTCAATCCCATTCACTTAAAATCAACAAAGTAAAGTTAATAACCAAAACCTTATCACCTTTCAAGCTTGTGCTCCACACACTCCACTTTTTACACCCACCCAAAATATTGAAAGAAAAGAAAACAACAAAAAATCTTCTACTGAATCACCAATGTCTCTAATCTCAATCTCCCTATAAATTGTTCTTCTCTAGGCGTGTGTTTTCCACAAGCCAACTCCCAACAAAAACTACTCCAGAATCAAACAATACATTCTCTAGGTACACTAGACAAGACCTGTTTTGTTTTACTATTTATAATGGCTAGCCAAGATTTGGTATATGATCATGCAGCACCACATGTAGTTGACATCCCAGTCAACAACAACAATAAGGAAAGCCAAGAAGAGGTTGAGATTGATTACTCACAAAGAGGCCAGTGGGTTCGAGCAGCGATTTTGGGTGCAAATGATGGACTAGTCTCAGTTGCATCATTGATGATGGGTGTTGGATCAGTTAGAGAAGACGTCAGAGCTATGCTAATAGCTGGATTTGCCGGACTTATAGCTGGAGCATGCAGCATGGCTATCGGAGAATTTGTGTCCGTTTACACCCAACGAGACATAGAGGTTGCACAACGTAAAAGAAACAAAAACAGGATTAGAAATGCGGATATGGCTACTGCAGGGGAGGTGGAAGGGGAAGAGGAGCGGTTGCCGAATCCATTCCAAGCAGCAATAGCGTCAGCTTTAGCATTTTCAGTTGGTGCAGTGATGCCTTTGTTAGCAGCTGCATTAGTGAGGAGTAGGAATCATATGTTGAGGCTTGGAGTTGTTGGTGTTGTGGCTAGCTTTGCACTGGTGCTGTTTGGTGGAGCTGGAGCGGTTTTGGGTAGAACTCCGGTGATGAAATCGGTGTTAAGGGTGTTGGTTGGGGGGTGGTTGGCCATGGCTGTTACTTACGGGATGACTAAACTCATTGGCTCGGTTGCTGGCTTGCAAATGTGAGCTAAAGAAATCCTCTAGTCAGCCTTTCCTTCAGGCTGCCTTGATTTCTAGTTTATGTTAATTGTAATTGTTTGTGTTATTATTTTCAAAAATAATGAAGTGATGATTCTAATGTTTATAGTTTGAATTTCGTAGACTAAGATTTCGTGCGCAGTGTACACATAAATATAAACTACATAAATTTACTCAATTACAATAAAATTATATAATTTTACTATCACCCAAATTTAAATTGTTTGAGTCGTCATAAATACATTTGAATACAACTATTACATAGGAATTAGGTGAAGCATAAAAAGAGGTTTAGAACTACCATTTAATATCAAATTACGATCTAAATTATCAAAAATGAAAAATTAAGGGTGAGTTTAAAAAAAATCAACAAATTTTTTTCGATTTTTTTAATTTAATAATACTTTACACAAACTCATGCCATCTCATGCAATATTTAAACGCAATAAATCGGTATATATAGTTAGGCTGCAGAAATTCTACAGTTTTATTAGATCAAGGAAAAAATATTAGTCTTTGATTTTTTTTGACAATTTTTTTATTATTACGTCGTTCAAGACTGGACAGACTCCAGACTGGTCTCAGAGACCGAATGGCTGACTGTTAGACCGCTACTCTTTGTGCTTTAGCCTTTAATTTGACGGCTGAAATTTTAGTTAATTTGTCATTCAATTAGGCGGTTGATTTGTAAAAAATACAGACATGGAGATAGACTATTATCAATATCAACCTTTGATTAATAAATGTTGAGATTACATCTTTTTGTTCTACTAAAATATAAATATACTCATCAAACCTTTCCTTCGTTATATATATTGAATATTCTCATTCCGGAAAAGGTTCAAGGAGGACCAATCCATTTATGTAAGACGGAAGGACATCATCTCAACCGTTGATTTTCATCAATCCAATGATTAATATTGATAACCGTCAATCACCAACCGCCCCGTGTTTTTTGTTAATTCATTATAAATTTAATTAAAAATCAATTTAATCTCAACCGCTAGATTAATCTAAACCAACGGTTGAGATTAAGTCTTTATGTCTTACAAAAATTCATTGTCCTTCTAGAACTCAACCCTTCTCATTCCTTACATTAAGCTATACAAATAGATATTTTTTGTAAAAGTATAATTTAAATATCTTGACTGTTGTAAAATAATAAATGATCATTTTTTTAATTTACCCCTGAATTGATTTTTTTGATAGACAGTGAATAACAATACCTTTTTTGTACTTTTGTCTATGAATTATTTAACTTTGATTGGTATGATTTATAGGGAAAAAACTTAGAAGGACACAATTTCTTCATTGATTTAAAATAATCCGAAGATTGAGATTTAAAGTTAAAAAAACCTCCACATCCAACTGTTTCGTGTTCTTCATAAATTCAATCGCAAATGTTAATAAAACTAACTTTAATTACAACCATTTAATTAATCAAGTCAACTATTTTCTGATTTTGTCCTTTCATCTTAAAATAACTTAATGTCTCACATATTCTAACCCACAACTTATGTTTGCAAGAAAAAAGTGATTTTTTAACATTTTCATTATCAAACAAGAGTAATGCTCTTTTGAGACCTTACTGTTGGGTGAGACCCTTACCTTCACGTGGCACAATTCAGACCCCAAAAGCAAACTCAATCAACGGTCATGATTGGGGTTTCAGAATCTCACCAACAGTAAGGGTCTCAAAATAGCATTACTCATCAAACAAAACATGATTTCTATTTTTAAAGATAAAGTGAATTAAATTTTTGTTTGACACAACAAATCTCAATCTTAAGCAGATTTAAACATTTCGAGGGCCAAACTGTTATTAATTCAAATTCAATTTAGCCCTAACATTTCAGCTCCCACAAAGGGTTTTTCAGTTTTCGTCATTGGTTTTTTGACATTCTTCTTCCGCCGCCGTCCACCATTTTCCGACAAGTCGCACTCCACCTCATTTCACAATTCGAAGCAGCTTCACTCCGAAAAAAAGATGTGGTATCTTTGCGTCTTCTCAGTTTTCGTCATTGGTTTTTTGACCTTCTTCTTCCGCCGCCGTCCACCATTTTCCGGCAAGTCGCACTCCACCTCATTTCACAATTCGAAGCAGCTTCACTCCGAAAAAAAGATGTGGTATCTTTGCGTCTTCTTCCATAGATTACTCGATTACAGAAAGCCAGAAGTCGAATCATTAGCCAAGCTTTTCGGCCACGGCGATGGCTCTTTACACTGGAAGCTTCCACAGTATCATCATCCTGACTCTCCTTTTCACTTAGTCGACCTTCCGTCCGAGCACGTTGCTCGCAGCATCACTAAACGAAGTTAGTGCTGTCCCGAACAAATTTAAGTATTTGATTTTTTTGATACTGTGAGTTTTACTGAGAATTTTTGTGTGTTAGGTATACTTGTGAAAGGAATTTATGAACTGTGGGGTGAAGGGAGTAGCTACGAGGAGCTGGAGGAAGCAATTAAGAAGTTTCCGGATGAGAGGAAATTACCTTATTTGATGCCTGACACTACATTCAAGATTAATGTTGATACTTTCGGAAAAGCTATGAGTTTTCAAGAGAAAACTGAACGTATTCGCAATATGTCTTACATCCCGTTCAAGGTTTTTTATTTTTTCTATGGGGTGATAAGTTTTTCTAGTGTATGTTCATTTCTCGATTCCAGTTTAGGTTGATCTTTTGTAATGTAATTTTAGGGTCGGGTGGATTTGAAGAAACCTGAACACAATTTTTGGATAATGGAAACTGACGACTATGGGTCCCAAAATGGGCTTCCACCAACCCTCAAGAGGACAATCTTTTTTGGCCGTGAGGTGGTGCTGCTGACAGGAAGCTGTTACCAACGTATCAGCTGAAAAGTCGTGGCTATTTGGGCCCGACATCAATGGATGCCGAAATGGCTTTCTTAATGGCTAACCAAGGATTAGTGGCTCCGGGCAAGCTTGTGTACGATCCATTTGTTGGCACTGGAAGTATACTCATCGCTGCTGCCCATTTTGGTGCTATGACAATGGTGCTAGATGTTTCCCTTCGATCAAATCAGTTGTTTCGCAATCCCTTATACTCAATTGTAAATTCAAATGCACAGGGGGCGGATATTGATATTAGAGTAGTAAGAGATGGCCGTGGCCCCAACTGTAACATTTGGAGCAATTTCGAACAGGTATATATGCTTGGAATTATTTGATGTAACTTCTTGCTCCAATTTATTTGTTCATTAATCATGTTAACCTTATGTCCGCAATGAGCATATTGGGTATATCTTATTTCGTTTGACTGGAACTTGACATTAACTTTTGATACCTATCCGCACCTCTGCAGTAATCTGAATATTTCTGAGTTGAATAAACTGGCTGAAATCTTATAAGATCTCATTGTTTTGATGCAGTATGGTTTACCTTTTCCAGTATCCCTTCTGAGAGCAGATAATAACCTTCCTCCTTGGCGCCCTGGTTTGAAAGAGGTGCTTTTCTGACTATAACCTTGATCTTCAGTGTTAAGCATGTCCAATTTACATTGTGATCAAAATATCATATAAGACAAGGTATTTACCTGTTGGTGTATGTGGTCAATATGTACCAATAATGATCGGATAACATAGTACTATAAGTGGTGCAGCACCTATATAGGAATTTTGAAGCCTTTTCCGGGGATTTCATTTCCTCCCACACACTTGATCACAGTTGACTGATTTTCTCATTTTTTGTGGGCAAGGTGTTTGATGCAATAGTTTGTGATCCTCCATATGGAGTTCGAGCTGGCGGACGCAAATCTGGAGGCAGAAAACTTCTTAAAGGGGTCGTTGAACCTTACACTGTTCCTGATGATAAAAGACTTGGCCACATACCATCAACTGCACCTTACAGTTTAGCTGAGTGCTTACATGATTTGCTTGATCTTGCTGCCAAGATGCTAGTGATGGGAGGTAGGCTTGTTTATTTCTTTCCCGTCCTCAGAGACAACGCTACAGAAAACCAGTACCCAGAGCACCCATGTTTCAAATTGGTTGCTGTTTCTGAGCAAATACTCAGCCTCCGTTATAGCCGAGTTTTACTGACAATGGTTAAGGTAGGCAAGTACACAGAAGAAATAGCGCTTGAAGCGAGAACGAGACATCTGGAATTCAAGGAAAATCATCTCAAATGGTTAGAAGAGGGTAACCTACACTCTGCAGTATTTAGTCCTGCAGCTCTTAACTCAGACGCCGAAGATGAGTCCAAAGTCAGCAAAGACTCTAAGCCTAAATACAGAGGGAAATATGTTTAGCCCATGACGAATATTTATAAACGGGTGTTGTAACATCTTTACCCTGATGCAGATGCAATTTGGGGCGTCCGATTTTAGAATTCTAGTCTAATCGTGAATGTTTTCCTTTAGAGCGATGCATCTTTTCACATGCTCCCATTTCGTATCTTCTAGGAAGCAAACATTGTTACAAAGTTTTGAACTAAATTTTATTGACATGAATACAAGTCATATTGATTTTCTTCCACATTTTTTTTGATTTAAGGTGAGAATATTTCATCAGAATAAGATATTACAATATGTGCAAATGAAACAAAACGAAGGGACATATTCAAAGACATTTCTACGTCGAGGAAGTCTCATTCATGAAAGTTGTGAAGCAGGCCATGATCGGCGCCATCCCAAAGAACTCACCAAAGTTCATAAACCATCCGGACTCGAGAAAACTCCCCACAGCAACGCAGACAATAGAGCAAGAGGGCATCAGGATCAAGAAAGAAGGATAAACTTAAGCAGAGGACCTGGCCCAATAGGCCCATGAGCAACAGGCCCACGAGCAAATCCTAGCGCACCGTTCCGCCCTCACGCCGCCGAACCCCAATCTCACGCCGCTCCACCCTCACACCCGCCAACCCTCAGCCGCCGGCCGCCACGCTCACGCCCTGTTGATCCAGTCCTTCCTAAGCCCGATCCGACCTCCCATCAACATCCCCGCTCAAGCCGCAGCCCCATCCGACACTCGTCCCCCACCTGGCCGGTGACCACACAGAGGCTTGGATTGAAGACCAAGCCTTGGAACATCCGCAAGCGTCGTCAACCCACTAGTGACCGAGCATCCAGAAACTCACCCTTCAAACCACCACCCACTGCACGACGATCCCCCAAAACGGGACCAGAAAGCAAGCCCCAAGGCTTGACAGAAAACTAGCTCAAGGCTAAGAAAAGCTAGCATAGGAGCTAGAGCAAAGTAGGAGGCAAGCCTCCATTATTGAAAGGGAAAAATATTGAGAAACGAAAGGAAAACTATACTACCGCGGGCGGAGGAAGACCGACCTCCTCCCCGAGAGGAGGGGTGTCTTCCCCATCCAAAACGATGATTTGCAAAGAAGGCTCCGAGAGAGGTTTTTAGAAAGAGGGTTGACTTTTCTGGGCTTCCGATTTTCTTCCACATTTTATAAACATACAGTTTGGGAATTTCAGGTCAACTTCCAAATGAGAGTGATACTTTTCATAACTAATAATGCAATTATTTTTAGTTTAAATTTTTCAAAAACACTCTTTAAGCTATTTACTAATGTTTATTGTCGAAAATCACCCGCCCAATATGATAATTTTCACAAAATCCTCCATTCAAGTAAAATTTTGAGTTAACCACCAATGAAATCAATTTCGATTAGATTTTGCCACCCTTTCACTCTTTCGGACAGCTTTTCCGTCCGAGTGAGCATTTGACTTCGTTGACCAGAACAAAAATTCATTATTAGAATCCAAAAACTCACATTCTTATCACAACTAATAAATTATTCATCTTCAATCTTATTTCCCATATCAATTATCAACACAAAAACTAATTTCTCAAAAAATCATCTTCTCAAAGCTTATGAGAAACAAGAAATGAGACTGCCGGAAGTCTGCTCGAAGCTCACCGTAGCTCTGCCGAAAAAGATGAAGTTTCTTGAAATTGCAAGAAGCTTTATTGATGATCAAATGAAAAGGGAGAGAAATAAGTATATTTAAACAGATTCCCAAATTTCAGTAATTACAAAGCTATCTATACAGTATTTACATCACTAACTATCTAGTTTATTAAATTACACTAAATTCCTTACTCTAAAATACAGATCTGAAACTCAATTGAAGTTTTCTAGCGGATGACAACTGTCAGACGGCAGTGGTGACTCATCATCCTCAACACCCCCTCAAGTTCTGCGTGTGTAAAAGATTGCACAGGTTGAGCTTGTAAGAAAGATGTGAAAGAGATTCACTTGGTAAACCCTTAGGGAATAGATTTGTCGGTTGGCCAGTCAACAAGATAAAGCAAGGATGGATAAACCTAGATGAGACGAAGTGTCGAACAAACTTAGAGCAGGTGTGCGCCGTTGAACAATACTCTGCCTAAGCTGATGAACGTGAAATGATGTACTGCTTTTTTGTTTTCCAAGACATAAGGGAAGAACCCAGAAGGATTACATATCCAGTAACTGAGCGGCCGGTAATGGGGCACGATCCCCAGTCTGCATTACAAAAAGACACTTTTTTTTCCAATAAATAAGGGAATTACCCATCATCATACAATATCTAATTACGGATCGTCGCATAAGAGAACATGAAGTCCAATCAACATCAGCAATATGCGTTGGGTAGTGTAGATGATGTAGAGGGAAAGAAAAGACCTTGTACAGGAGAACTCAAGAGATCAATACTATACTTGTGCTAGTTTTAAAACAACAGCACAAAAAAGAAGTAATTCGTATTCTTTCAAATACTTTTCAAACTTTACTTGCATTTCTTTATCCATACTAGTTAAGATACAAGGAGGCCCCTTAGATATTTCTGTCACATCTTATGAATTTTCCACACTCCATGAAAATAAAGACTGATGTCGGTGTCTTGGACGCTGAAAATTCATTTGCCACATCATAAAATACTTTTAAAAACTTTCTCAAATGAATAACCTTTTTCCATTCTGTTTGTGAGAGACGAAAAATCTTTTAGATCAACATCTTTATAAATATAACTAATCTTGAAAATATATATAACGATCCAACATAGTATATGTTGAATTCCACCTAGTGGGTGTGTCCAACCGGAGCTTCATTGCAGTACTCAAATACAAATTAGTAGAGGCAACTTCATAAAACAATTATTCTTAGGCAATGAATGTCTCAAACATGTGACAACCTTCCATATCTTTACCAAAACATCATCTATAATACTCACACTAGCATGCACCGCCAAATTAATAATATGACACGCACGCCGAATATGAAAAAATTCTCCTTGCAACACCAAGGAATGTTTTCTCAACAAAATACTTCGAAGTGATGCAATCATTATGTTATTACAAGAAGCATCATCAAGCGTGAAACTAAACACCTTATCCCATATTCTCCATTCACCCAAACAAAATAATATCTCATCAGCAAGAGAAGCTCCATCAAGTTGATATGTCATAGTAGAACATTTTATAATCCTCTTTCACAATTTTTAATTTTTATCAATTCAATGGGTTGTCACACACATATATTCATCAACGTTGTGTTCACTTCTCCAATTATCAGTGTTGAAACAAATACGACCAGGGCATCATATAATTCTCTAGCTACATCAACCTTTAAAGTTTTATAATACTTCATAACATCTCGTTGAATGGTCACTCGACTCAGAGGTTTCCATTGTGGTGCTATCTCACTCATAAAATATTTAAAACCAGCAAATTCAATTTGACTAAACGGAAGTGCACAAGTTGTAAAATAGACACCAACTGCTTCACGAATGATATCCGAATCAGGGACACTCCACAGTAACAAATTTAAGTCAGAAAAAATAGAACATAAAAAATAGAAGGGTTAATTACAAAAAGGGGTGTTGGACTATCACCCAATTTCATTTAAGGTACTGGACTATACCAATTTTCAATTTAAGGTCCGGACTATTCCAATTTTCAATTAAAGGTCCGGACTATCACTTATTTTCATTTTGGGTACCGGACTATCACAAATTTCAATTAAAGGATAAGATTATCTCAATTTTAATATTTAATTCAGGATTTTTGAGAAAAAATCAATTTTTTAAAATTTTAAAGTATTAAGAAAAAAAATATTTATTTTAGGGTTGATATTCAAAATTGTATCCAAAATGGTATCCAAAATAGTAATGAAAATTTCTTTTAATTGTAAGGTCTTTTTGATGGGTGGATTATATTAGTATTTTTTACAAAGATTTTTGTGTATATATTTGATTTATAAAATATATTAAAATAAAATATGATGTAGTAATTATAAAGATGTAAAAATATATTTTTGAAAATGGAAATGTGGCTTCATTTGTAACTGACAATAAGACCCGTCCCGCTTTATATATAATAAAGATAATTATTAAATACATTTTGAATACTATTTTGGATACCATTTTAGATATTTTTTTGGATATTAACCCTAAAATAAATACTTTTTTCTGTATACTTAAACGTGTTTTAGATAATTTAAAATATTTTGAATTTTTTCCTAGAAATCATGAATTAAAAATTAAAATTGAAATAATTCTTTCCTTTAATTGGAATTTGTTATTGTCGGGTACCATAAATGAAATTAAGCAATAGTCCGGACCTCTAATTGAAAATTGAGATAGTTCGGACCTTTAATTGAAAATTGAGATAGTTCGGACCTCTAATTGAAAATTGAGATAGTTCGGACCTCTAATTGAAAATTGAGATAATTCGGACCTCTAATTGAAAATTGGGATAGTCCGGTACCTTAAATGAAATTGAGTGATAGTCCGGCACTCCTTTTTGTAATTAACCCAAAATAGAAAAACACAACATCACACTCAATAATGCAATCGAAGAACTAAAAAAGAAACTGACCTTGATGACATTCCAAGAGAAGTTAAATTGAAGAGTTGAAGATGAGGAGAAGAAGATAGGAAACAGAAACTGTAGCCGACTGACAACGACATTATGTTTAGGATTTTTAAGTTTTCTTAATTAAAAATTTAATTATAATTAAAATTATAAAATAATTAAATGTAGAATTATCAAGCTAGTGGGTGGGTTTTTAGCTCGGTTCGGACCAATATCTGTGTACAAGCCCGGTCCTAATCAAAATAGTCAATAGGCCTCGGGTCGGGCTTGTCCAATGGACTATTTTATTTGTCCGAACCCGCCCAATTCACCGGGAGAATGGATCAAGTCGGGCGGGTCGGCCCAGATTTGTACACAAGGCATCTCAATCTGTAGCTATGATACCAATTTTTGAGCGAAAAAGTAAAAAATAAGAGTAAAGTACCTCTAAAAAATTTTATTCCGTGTATTATGTTACAAAGGAACTCAAAACCTAAAATAACTATTTATACAACACTAAAACTGATATAACAAATAAATATTATACCGACCACCCAAGTGTCATCATCGCACGCTTAAAGTCATCCTAAATTTTGCGTCACTTATTACATTTCCTTTCTCTTTGTTTACTTGCAATGGAAGACAATCAGTGATGTTATTCAAATTTGCACTCGAGAGTCCTCATCCCAAGTTGCACGATAAGAACTCTTCTTTGTCTGATAAGTCTGAGTGCTGATTGGTTCTGGTCTATGAGCGTCACACCTCTCTTCGACACCCTCTCAACACCTCTTCCTCTTTTGACCTTCTGCATGAATTTCTCTTTCGATTTTGGTATATACACCTCTGCCACTCGAACTTGCATTGCAATCTCTGGCGCCGCTATTTAAGTATCTCCTTGAGCTCCTAGCTCTCCTCTGTGGCCACACGCCGAGTGGTTAAGGGTGGTATACCCTCTCTTCCTCACCCATTTAACACCACATTCTGACAAAATTTTCTTTTATTTAGAGACCTCGATGCGTAAGTTTTTCAGCACTATTCAAACTTGCACTTCTTTGGTCCTCGCAGAGTACAGTAACCGCACATCCTTGGTCCTAAGTTTTGGAACCTCTCTTTTAAATAAGGTATCTTAACTTGTACCTCTGATACCAATTGTTGTGCGAAAAAACAGAATTAGAGTAAAGCACCTCTTGGTTTCTTATTCCGTGTATTATGTTACAAAGAAACTCAAAATCCTAAATTACTATTTATACAACTCTAAAACCGATAAATATAATACTAACTAGGCATGCACAATCCGCTTGGTCCGGTCCGGGCTAGACACGGGCCGGTCCACGGTCCATTAATTTAACGATTTACGGTTTACGATCCGGTCCGGTCTAGATCGTAATATTTACGATCCGGACCGTTTCGACCGTAATTGCAATTTATTAGATTTATTCAATTTAATTATTAATGTTTAGTTGTTTACGATCTAAACCGTTAGGGTTTAAAAATTAAATTGAAACCACAGGAGGTAGGCCGTAGGCGGCTGAAGAAAAGCCGTTCATTCCGTTCCACTCCCATATCTTCGATTCGCGACTCCACCTCAACTTAAGCTCGAAATCAATCACGTCCGTTCCACACTTTGTTCAATCCACGTCTCCACCTCAACTCAATCAGGTTCGTTCCACACTTAGGTCAATCCACGTCTCAGTCTCAACTCAAGCTCGAAATCAAACACTCATTTGTCATCTTTCACTCTTTTATAAAACTTAATTTGTGTGTTCGGTAGCTTTTTGAGCTCCATTTTTGTGTGGCTGATTAGCACTATCAACACCACTTTTTGAACAAAAGTGCGGATGAGTTTGATTTGTGTGGCTGATAAATATCACCATTTTTGTTACTGTTTTTTTGAATTCATTCAGAATGGGTAGATGAGCTTTTTTATTCAAAATTCATTTTTAGTTTTTACAATGTGCAGATGGAAGAGACTCAGCAAAGTGTGAATTCTCCGCAGCGAATTGGTGTGAGTGAAACTCAAAATACGGTGCATACTGAAACAGATGAGACTGGGAAAAAGTCAGGGAGAGAACTTGTTAAAAAGAGGAGGGCAACAAAGGCTGAATATTGGGATGGGTATGAGGAGTACGAAGAGAACAACAAGCGGAGAGCTCGTTGTAAATTCTGTGAAGCTACCTATGCGTGTGATTCGAACAAAAATGGTACCAAGAATGTGAAGAACCATTTCTATAGTTGTAAGAGTAATCCGGCAAATATGGGAAAAGGGAAACAAACTCAACTTGTGCTTGAGAATATGGGTGATAGTGGTATTAAGATGAAAAGTTGGAACTTTGATGCAAATGTGTTGAGGGAGTCTATTGTTCTAATGGTGATTAAAGATGAGATGCCATTCAAGTGCGTAGAGAAGGATGGTTTGAAAATGCATTCTTTGCCGCTTGTCCTCAGTTTAAGATGCCTTCGCGTACCACTATTCAACGAGATTGCTTTAAGCTTTATATTCGGGAAAGAGAAAAGCTTAAAGAGTTTCTAGAAAGTAACTGTCAGGGAGTATGTATAACTACAGATACATGGACATCCTCGTTTATGGATAATTATATGTGTGTCACTGCCCATTTTATTGATAGCAGTTGGAATTTGCAGAAGAAGATTATTAATTTTTGCAAAATTAATAGTCACAAAGGACAAGACATGGGGAAAGCACTTGAGGACTGTTTGAGGTATTGGAGTATAGATGATAAGTTGTTAACTGTGACAGTTGATAACGCATCTTCTAATGATGTACTTTGCACTTACATATCTGAGATGGGTAGAGGAAATGGTTGCATTACTAGGAAAAGTATGTGCAAATGAGATGCATGGCACACATACTAAATTTGATCGTGCAAGATGGTATAAGGCAATGTGGTGAGAGTGTTAACAAGCTTCGAGCCGCTATCAAGTATGTTAGAGGTTCTCCAGCTAGACTGCATACTTTCAAGCAACTTGTTGAAAAAGGTAAGGTGCAATGCAACAAGTCTTTGAGGCTTGATGTGTGTACTAGATGGAATTCCACATACGAAATGTTGATTAGTGCTCTTCCTTATAAAGGAGTGTTTGCTCGGATGGAAATTCCTCATTTCGATGACTCGGATTTGGGGCCTTTGAGTGCGTTTGATTGGAATGAAATTGAAATTCTTTCATCTTACTTGAAAGAGTTTTATGATCTAACAAATTCCATTTCAGGGTCCTTGTATGTCACAAGCAATTTTATGATCTTTCTTGTAGCTAAAGTGGTGAATGTGCTTAGTAGATTGGCTGCCAATGAAGATCCTACATTGAAATTGATGGCGAGTGAGATGGCGAAGAAGTGCCACAAGTATTGGGTACATTTGATAAGCTTAACTTACTAATGTTTCTTCCTACCATTCTTGATCCTTATTACAAGTTGAATGGGGTAAGTGCCGCTCTTGAAATGATGTATGGCCAAGAAAATTTGGATCAGATGATTGTTCAAGTTAAGGATTTTGCATATGAGTTGTTTGATCGATATGTGAACCGTTATGCTATTTCGGAATGTCAAGATAATGAGACACTTTCAAATCCTTTGGAACAAAGGGAAATGGATAGTTCTTGTTGGATGAAAGAGTTTAATGAGAAGATGTCAAGAGGGAATTCACATCGGGATGACATTTTAAATCGTTCCGAGTTTGACTCGTATTTGCACGAAAGAAGTGAGGCTAAGACTAGTGATATTTTAAAGTGGTGGAGACTCAATGGACCTAGATATCCTATTGTTTCACGCATGGCTCGAGATGTGCTAGCCATTCCCATTACTACAATACCGTCTGAATCTACATTTAGCACGGGAGGACGTCATCTAACAAGCTATAGAAGTAGATTGAAGCCTAAAGTAAGTAATTTGTCTTATTTAAGTTATTAAATATTATTTGTGTCATTCACTTATACTTATTTTTAAATAGATTGTTCAAGCACTTATTTGCACTCAAGATTGGTTGCACTAACGCACAACAACAAAGAAAAACAAGGATGATGAAGACTCCGACTCAAATGATGACAAAGAAGGTATTAACATTTTGTGATTCTTACTTCATGTCATTGTCTCTTAAATATTTTTATAAGATATGTTTTGGTCACTTGAATTTTGCTAGGTGATGATGACGAAGACACATTTTATGCATGATTCGATAACAAACAATGTTTTTGGTTGAGAGGAAAGTTTATGGGTATGCGATAACAAACAATGTGTTCATTTTTTTTAATGTTGTAAGTCTCTGTAGCTAGTATTAGTGCTGATTTTTATAAGGTTGGTGTCAAAATTTGCAGATGGACCAAAGTCTCAACTAAGAGGTCGTGGGGGATGTTACAAACATTCATTTTATGGCATAGAGATTAGAGAGTCACAGGTAGTTTATTCTTGGATTTTGGATCTTTACTAAGCTCATTGCTAGTGTACTGACATAAATTTGATGGCTTCATAACTTTACAGGTTCACAAAAAACTGGGCCTTAAAAGTTTTAATTGACATCACAAAAGATTGAAGTCTCAAACCAAGTATCAAGCTTTCTAACACCGCTGAAACCACTGCTTAGAATGATTTGTAAATTGTAACATCACCCTGGCCACTTTGTAACACTCATTTTGCCACTTTAACCAAGTATCATGCTTTTGCTTTTTGTCATTTCCCGTTTATGTTTTTGACTTTTTGTAGTAAATCATTTGTGTTGTATTGAACCATCAACCATGTATTTGTGTTGTAACAAGCGGTTCTATGTACTACGTAGTGTAGTATTTGAATTTGAATGCAATATTATTTAGCAACATCAAATAAATATATAAAATATGACAATCGGTTCAATGTAGTGTTGTATACCTTAAGATTTAAGAGTGAATTGTGTATTCACTTTATATTTAATTAAGAAACATAAAGACAAGTAGACAACTATACTTAATAAAATTTAAATAAATCAATCCAGATTATTATAATTACAATAAAAATTGAATGTATTAAAATTAAGTAATAATTTACGGTCCGGTCTACGGTCCATATTTTACAAAATTTAAGGTCCACCGGTCTGGACTGGATGTGCATGTCTAATACTAACCATCAAGTGTTAACAAATAAAGTCTACGGATCTATTGTATCTTTCCCACACGTAAGTGTAATAATCAAAGTCTCATATTCGGGGGTTAACGAACAAAGTAGAATAATAGCTTGATCTTCGTCTTCAACCTTACCACCCACACGTTCTACATCACTTAATATCTGATTGAAGGTATTGACGTGTTGAACCAGATCTGAACCTTCAGAGATCTTCAACCCATACAATCTTTGTTTGAGCAACATCTTACATGACAACGTTTTGAAATATACATCTTCTTCAATTTATCCTAGATATCTTCTGAGGTTTTGAGATAAATCACCTGATATATAATTTCGTCTCTAAGACATAGACGAATCGTTGACGTCAGCTTCTCCTGCATCTCATCTCAATCATCATGCTTCATTGATTTTGACTTCACATCTAACAATGCCTTCTTCATCTTCTGCTGAGTCAGCATATTCTTCACTCGTTCTCGCCAGATCCGTTGAACCGCGCAATCTCAAACTTAAGAGAACTGACCATCTCAATCGGTACCTCTGATACCAATTGTTGTGCGAAAGAACGGAAAAATTAGAGTAAACCACATCTAATATTTTCTTATTCCATGTATTATTTAAAATGAAACTCAAAACCCTAAATTACTATTTATACAACTCTAAAATCGACATTACAAATAAATGTATATCGACCATCCAAATGTCGTCATAGCAAGTCTAAAAGTTACCCTGAATTTTGCATCACTAATAACATCTTTCTCTTCGTTTGCTTGCATGGCATTCAGTGATGTTATCCAAATTTGTAATCGAGAGTCCTCATCCCGAGTTGCACAACAAGAACACTTCCTTATATGATAAGGTTGAGAACTGATTGGTTTCGAGCTATGAGAGTCACACCTCTCTTCGACACCCCCTCAACTCCTCTTTCTCTTTTGACTTTCAGCGCGAATTTCTCCTTCCTATTTGGTATGTACACCTCTGCTACTCAAACTTGCATTGCAACCTCTAGCATCACTATTTGAATATATCCTTACACTCCTAGCTCTCCCTGGTGGCCACACGCTGAGTGGGTTAGGGTGGTATGTCCTCTCTTCCTCACCTTTTTAACAACACATTCTGACAAAATTTTCTTTAATTTAGATAACTTGATGCGTAAGTTTTCCCTTAATACTGGAACTTTCATTCTCTTGGTACTCAGCTGCACACTCGAAATATTTCCAAAACTTCGCAGAGTACAGTAACCACACACTTGATGATTTAGGGTTTTGGTACCTCTTTTTAATATTATTTTATCCTTATTTTCTTTCGTATCTCATCCTCTTCGATTATTTTTGAACTCCAAACTAATCCTTTGACATATTCCAAATAACGAGAACGTCGAGAAGTTGACTTAATAACACGTTCTTTATGGATATCCATACTTTTCTCCTTCTCTGCTCGTTTCACTTCTTTTAATGGTTCACTACAGCTTCCCATTTTTTAATTTCACACACTAATGCAAGTATAAAAAAGGATTCCCCGTCAATATCTTCTTCCATTCTAACAAAATCCGTCATTTGTGACAACGTTATGAAACTAATTCTCATGCATAAAAACTAAACAGGAAAATGGCTTACAACTCAAGGTTAAGAATACAATATATTCTTAACAAATCTCATTCAACTAGT
Source organism: Sedum album (assembly GCA_006409495.1). Lineage (NCBI taxonomy): Eukaryota > Viridiplantae > Streptophyta > Magnoliopsida > Saxifragales > Crassulaceae > Sedum > Sedum album. Next base: position 4,844 of record QZGG01001513.1, on the reverse strand, counting down.
CGATGTGGGACAACTTGTCAGCTGACTTTTTTTATTATTCAACACCTTTTCTTCTGCTGAAAGTTGTGTATGTCGAGATGTCAACTCTAATATTGTGTCGCTTATTAGTTGAACACCTTTCCACATCACATATTGTGTCCAGGTTCGGCCCGCTCTGATATCATGATAAATTGTCAAGTACATAATGAATCAATCTCAAGTTTGACTAAAAGTCGGCTTCCAAGTCATTGTTCAAAATGAAATATATACTTAACAATTATCATTAAAGTAGTCAATGTGGGACAACTTGTTCAATCTGTTTAGTAATTTAATACGTGTTAGCTTAAGAGTTTACACTCAGTCTAAAAGAATATTGTGAGACTAATTTTACATTCCAAAGATGTTATTACAATTTAAAAAATTTACACAAGACATCTAAACCTGTAGCTCTGATACCAATTATTGTGTGAAAAACGGAAAAATAAGAGTTACGCACCTCTAGGATTTTATTATTTCGTGTATTATGTTATAAAAAACTCAAAACCCTAAATTATTATTTATACAACTGTAATATCCGACATAACAAATAAATTTTAAATCGACCACCCAAGTGTCATCATATCAAGCTCAAACCCTATAAGTGCTTTACTCTAATTTCTATGTTCTTTCGCACATCAGAAGAGATAGAAAGCCATGAAAGAAAGATGAGTCAAATGAATAAGCCTAAAAAGAAAAATGCGAAAATGAAAAGCCAAGACCACCAAAGCCACCAGCCGACAAAAGCCCGCATACACCATCTGACTTGTCTGAAAGCTTCTGAATACGTATTGAACAAATGGGTGGTAAAAATCCAATGGTTATTAATCAAAAGAGGTTGTTCGCAAATCTTATGAAACATCACAACAGACTATCAATTCCTTTAAGTTGTATAAAGAATCCTTAGTTTCTAACTGAGGAGGAGAGAGTACTGAAAATTCAAACGACATCAAACAGAACCTAAACCTCGTAAATCTAACGCTTTTGGATGCTAAGGAGACCGAAATGCGTAAAGAAAACAAGACTAAGCAGACCGAAATGTATGTTTTGAGCCAGCCATAGCATGACACAGTCATTGCAAACAACTGGGTTATTGGTGACCTTGTTTCGCTATGGCCTTTCAGAACGACGAACAACTTGATTTCCTTATCGTTAAGGTGGAAGAAAATGCAGATGCTTTAGGGATCGTTGCGGCGGAAGATAATGCAGATGAGTTAGCAATCCTTGTGGCTTAAGAAATTCCAGATGAGTAAGGTTGTTGCTCTGCTCTAATCTACTATGATTCAAAATCTAGTTCAATCAAAAAATGATATTTTGCCAAGTTTATACTAAACCAATCCCCAATTTGATCCAAAATCCAACTTACAGGTCATGATTCAATATCCAATATATTATTAACAATTCTCATTCAAAAATGACAGAAGAAAAAGAATTACATGACTGACGACATTGTTGCAGGATTTTTAGATAGCTAACTGATGAAGAACAAAATAGGAACGAAAATAAGTCGACCAGGATACAAAACCTGATTGTTGAGATATCGCGTAAGCTTCCTATCCATGTTAAATACATATATACATACAAGCATACCTTAAGTAGATATTTCAGGAATCTAATCCGAACACGATTGCAATTTCAAAATGTGAAAGCGGCCCAAAATTAAAGAATTGAAGGTGACTTCTCTTATAATATGAAGAAATCAAATTGTATGAATTAAGAGGATAATAGAAACATGTAGATTTGAGGAGAAGTAGGAGGATTTCATTATTATCTTTTCACATAATACAAAACCTTTATATAGGCATTACAAAGAATACGAAATGAAATGAAACTCAAAAGTCTTACAACCATCTTAGTGTGTATTTATAACACTCCCCCTTTGGATGACTTTAGTAAATACAACTTTCTTGATCTGCCTCGTTAAACCCTTGTCTTGGAAAAACTCAATTGGGAGTAAAACCAAGATGGGAAAAAGAGTACAGATATAAGTCTCCACCTCATATTGACATTCGCTTAACTTAATACTAGTTTCTTCATGATATGGTACTTCAGGACCTAGATATAGGGAGAGATATCATTTGTCTCGATATATGAATTGCCTCGTTGAAACCTTTTCTTTTAAAAAACCCGATGTGATAAAACAAAGGGAGAGAAAAAGAGTACAATCATAACACTCCCCCTCAACTTAACGTTCGTAGACGAACTTCGAGTTTTGATGTAATGTTTTGCGCATTTATGAATCCTTCAGGGATTTCTTATACGTGTTTTTATCTTCAAATGCATATATGCATTTATCATATCCAAGAGTTGCATTATATGTCTCAATAATGAAGCAACTAAAATTAATAGTAATTAATGCGTTATTCAAATATTCAACTACTAGTGAATAACTTTATGAAATTCACTCTAAACTTATGACTAAAATTTCGTGCAACCATGAGACTTCTCTCACATCCTATTTTCTCTGCCTTCTTTCTTAGATTTCTCTGTAATCTTTATTTTTCATCCGCCACTTCTTTGGGGTGGAGGAGAGGATCATCTCCTCCACGAGATGGATCCCTCTACCCCCACCTCAAGGAGCTTCATGCTTTACTGTATTCCAATTTTAAGTCTCCATTGACCCTCTCAATAACAGCCCGTCCACTACCACCGCCTGCCTCCTACCACCGCCGTCAATAGTCCATGCATGTGGCCTAAATATGTCACAACTGATGCATCCAACATCAGCAGTCACATGCATGTGACAGTTGATCCATTCTATGCTGTTCGGGCTTTATTTCGATTATTTTCATAGATCTTTGTCATGTGTAGAAATAAGTGACATGTAATAGTTATGTTTCATGTATGTTCGTGCTTGTTATGCCGTATAGGCTTCGTCACAGCAATTTTTTGCTGTGTAATAAGGCTCGGTTTGAGCCAATATCGTTATGATGTCCGTGTGTCGGACTAGTGGGAGTCGATGGTGAAGGTGCCATCCATAGCCTGTTCGATCAACTGCGTTTATGAGATAACTCGTTGGTGAAGATATCTCAGAGTTTTACCATCATTTGTATTTCATTATGTAATCATGATCGGACGTACTTGTAATCAATTGTATTCGTGATTAATGAAATATACCCACTTTTGATCCCCAAAAAAAATTCGTGCAACCAGTTTGTGTTTGTACCATATAGCTTTCTTATATTCAAATATTTGTGTGGACACACACCCAAAGCTTACTGGTTTACAATTCGTATATTGGAGCTTGAGGTCCAAACAAACGATATTAATTTACTCAAAGTATCCAGCTGTTTCGGTTACTTTGACATCAATATTTGTTTTGGGATCATGATCATCTTATTAGACGACTTTCAGTACAAAAATATAACAAGATTTACACCGTTGCAATAATCCAACACTGGTGTTAGCAATATATAATATTGTCGTCAATATCTTTGCTATTTTCTCGTAAAAAGAAATCTATTTTGAGGTTTTCCTTAATTTGTACGGTTCCTTTTATCATATCGAGATCCCTTAACATTGCATATATATCTTTCACTTCTAGAAAAGTATGTCCATAGACCTTTGTGGATCCCACGGTTACGATGTTCATCAGAAATATTGATTTTGAGTTACTGTTGGAATCTCCAAACGAGTTGGAGCATTTTAGAGTGTATATATGATTTTGTAACTTTTGGGTTATGTAAACGCATCTTGTTAATATTAAGTTTCAAATTCACATTTCGTGTTCTTGGATCAAAGGTTGATAAGGAGGAATTTTTACATCTCATAGAAGGATAAAATGGAAGAACAATTTCATATCCTTCTTAATTATCTCCTTTTCTTCTCCCCCTAATTTGGAAATTTTAATTCATCAAATTAACAATCACAATATCAAGCTTTTAATTAATTTGATCTGCATATTAGATGATTGGTGAGGACTCAAACCTCATATATTTCCAATCTTCTTTGTGGTCTTAAATTAAATATTTTGGAGGAGGAATATAAACATGCATTGAACATAAATATCAAGCTCTCTTCTGGAGATTCTTGTGGAAAATATTTATTTTAATGGTCGATATGAGTCAAGTAAAATCAAATAGAAGTACTATCCAAATTTGCCATAGAGAAAGAAAATTACTATCCACTAAACTTCTGGTTAATGATATCAAATAGAAGCACCTGATTTCTCATTATGCATTTCTAATGGTTATCTCATTTTCACTCTCTTCAAAGAGTAACGTATTAATTACAAGGATTTCAAAAGTATACATATTACTCTTTAGGAATAAATGTATATACAAATTTACACTTGAAATAATTTATTTATATTCATCCATTTCGAGAGACATATATCACTCTTCTAGAGTGATGACCATACTGATCTCATAAAATAATATTTTACATTTATCTACTTGTAAGATAATATATTGACTCTTCAGGAGTATATAACTTTTACTTAAATCACAAGATAATATAAACATAAAAACATTTAACAAATTTACAATCTTGTTAATGTATATATATAGAAAACATTAAATTACTTTGTTGCGTTCAATAGTAATAAAATATAATCACTTCTACGAGTAATATTTTAATCTTTTATCTCTTTTATCTCTTCAAGAGTGAAATCTTTACATTTAATTTATGTATCTCATTTCGGTGAAATATAAAAGACAAGTACATGACTCCACTTTAGTACATTATTACAACATTACTTGTGTGTAGTAACTTCGGGTGTTACACATCACTCTGTGCATCAAGACATTTAAATCATAAATTTAACAAAATGATTCTGCTTTTGGGGAATTTTACATAAATTACTTGTAATGATTCAATAAAAGGGGAGG
>QZGG01001512.1:0-62811 GCA_006409495.1 Sedum album | reverse complement strand
GTAATCCCTAAGTGGCACCCTCATGGTAAAATCTACTTTTTTGTTATGCTTTGGATCAATGTTGTAAAATGGATGCTCAAATAAGTGAGCTTCATTATGCATGGATCCACATGCTCAAATAGTCTAGCTGCAGAGTTTTTTGTATTCGTATTATACTGTCTGAGATAGCACTTTAGTTTGTGATTACTTATTCAATTGTTACTCTTGCGCAGGTTTATTATGTTACAACTTAGTAGCTTGATGAAAGGTATACAACTCACAGAAATAAGCTTCTCTTACCATACCCTCAACATAAATATCTCTCTACATGGAACAGGAAGTCTTCTGAATGGCACACTATCCGCCGAAGAACACAAACAGCTTACGTATGTTGTATTTTAGCAATATGACTAACCGGGCATGGTCCCTTGCCGCCCAAAGCTATTTACAATGTTGAATTATGAACTTTCACTCAGCTGAACTTATACATGTTATGTATCAATCACTTTTTCTATTGTAAACAGCATTCACAAGAGAACACTCCATGTGCAATATCACAATTCACATGCCATTCAGTTCAACACTCTTCTGATATCGTTGTCAACTCAAGAAGTTCATTGTTCATAGTAAAAATATGATACTGACAAAGAAGGACAATTTGTTTAAAGCTCTAAAGACAAGAAGTGCTTGACTTGAAAATGTCAAACTTCAGATGGATGCAGATGGATATGGATCAGGTGGAGAAAACAACAACTTTTATATATCTTTACACTAGAAAATAAAGAAACAGATATTGAAAATTTCATCACCCACCATGTTCCTGATAAAGATGCTGCACCAACTACTTTATATTTCTCTATTTAAAATGACTCCCATTAGGTAAGGTTTCAACATATACTAAGCACAAATTCCTCTCCCAAGCTTCAATAACAAAATGAAACCTTGAGCTACAAACATCTAGCAAAAAATTTAATCTCATTTCCAAGTACTAAATTTTTTCGTCTGCCCGAAAAAACTTATTTTATTTTTGCGTGCATATCTTGTATGATAAAATGTACAATAACATAGTTTTATATGTAAAGATTGAAAGTTCTTTCTTGATTTGCACTCTTTCTCTCATCAAGTTTCAGTTTTGATCTGTATTTGCTTCCAAGAGAAAAGAACGGACAAACCCCAGGATCAAGAAACAAGTGATGGAGGGTCTGATTCCTTTGATCTACAAGAAAATGAAGCGGAACAGAATCCGCGGCAACTACCAATGCCTGTCTGTGTCTGACCCGGCAACATACACCACAAGCTACAACATTGAAGACTTTTACATGAACACAAGTACAAGCAAAATATCTTCCATTTCTACTTCTGATCACGGTCGTCACCAACGACACAGCTCCATGCCGGATGACCTTATGACGGTGCAGTATAATATGAAAAGGTTGGATTCATCTCCTCCAGTTATGAGTAGTGATAAGAAAGAGATGGTGCGGTTTAGGAGTCATAGAAGGATGTTCAGCTGCTGGGCCTAGTCGTCCCCTTTATAATCAGGTTAAGGTGCATCATCTGATGTCTATTTGGGTTGCTTAGGTTTGAAGTTATTGTGTTTCTGTTGTCATGTAATTGCTTAAATTTGTAATTAAAACATTTGAAGGATTTGGAACAAGATGTTGGAAGATAGATAGCACGGAGATGATGGAATCAAACCGGGCAATGATGTTTCATACGTTTGTGTTTTGTTGTTGAAACTGGTGTTATTATAATCCTAATGGGTTTGGTGACCTGCTAGTTTCATTTGGACTCCTCGATTTCTTTCAGGGCTAAAAGTATCAGTTTTAGGATAATATCCGTACACAAATCAGGCTACAGTCGTATGCTCTGAACCAGTTGCAATAAACTACAATTTTAAAAGAAATGGTACACAAGCGCTGCAATCGCCCTAGTTGGTTTAATGATCTAAATTTGTATTTATACGAAGCTAAAATAATACTTGCTGGCTACAAAAATTTTCATCTATCCAAACAGTAAAGGGAATGTTCACAAAGAGCACACATTACAAAACTGATCAATATATTCCCTTCCGCCTACCACCCTATGAAACATGACCTCAAACTGGCGCAGCCGGACTCGTCACTAGTGTGTGTTAGCTTCTCTCCCCTGGCATATGACTCATGTCATCATGTTGGAACTTGTCTATCCTGTGTCACCAGTTAAATTTGAAAGTTGCCATCAGCCAAACATGCACTAGTAACATAAATCGGTATGTTTTTATTACTCAACTACAACTTTGTACAACATTCACATAAACTAAGAAAAACATGATCTTTTCAAAAAAATGCGGGAAATTGCTCATACTTGTTGGACCTTTTCTTGAAAAACAAGCTCTACATCCCTCCGAAGATTTTCAATATCTGTAGCATACCCATCTGGAGCATCTTCTTTCATCAATTGCAACAACTGATGCTTCAGTTCAGCTAACACATTCTCCAGATCACAAAAATCCTTGAAGACCATAGCGTCAGTTGATCTGAGTTGCAGAAGATTCTTAACTGCAACAAGGGCCTGCAGTATGATCAAAGAGTCAAAATACAAAACATAATTTTGATTAAAACTTATTAATCAACAAGATGAATAGGAAAGAAGCAGAATACCTTCTCTTGAAGGTCAAGATCATTAGTTGATAGTAAATCTACCACTGTTTTCAAGAAGAATCGATTGCTAAAAAGCGAAAGTGCATTCTCATTTGATGCTTCTAAATGACACTCAACCAGATCACCAATCAAAAACACAGCTTTTCGACGCAATCTGATGTCAGTATCCACGTTGCTCAGCAATCCTGTAAAGAATTAAATTTTCAATGACATTATTTTACAAAATATATACATAAAGTAATCACTTGTCTATCAACTTACTTGAAGAATTACACCTCCGGCCTCTTTATAGAAGTGATCTTGACCCTCTACATTGTTTCTGATCACAGCTGAAACTGCATATAATGCTTTTACTGCCTCTTCAGGTGAATCTGATTTCACCATCATTAGTAGCTTTGGTAGTGCACCGAGCTCGAGAACCTTAAGAATTCAAGATATCAAGGGAGCAACATGTCAACAATAAAAAACAAAAATTAGCCATACCTAAGGACATGCACATACCTGTTTCTGAACTAGTGGGTTGTTTTGACATGCTTTCCCAATGACCCAAGCAGAACTAATTCTTATTCTAAATGTGGACTATTAAGCTTTTGCATGATGGCAACAAGTCCTCCGAGTTTGTTGAAATCTGACCATAAATATATGAAAAAATTCAATTAGTCAAACATAGCTTCTTTCCACCAGAAGGTTATATACAATTTCACAGAATGCTATTCCCACACCAAGTACCAGAGTATGCCTTAAACAACATCAAAGTAATAAAATAGCAACAGTTATACATCTCAAAGAACCCAATACCAAAAACAAGGCCACCAAGTATACAAGAATTTTAAAAAAGCCGAAAATATCACTTATATGAAAGCTGTGCATACCATTAGCATTATCTATTGGCTCAACAAGTATCAATAACTCATCAAGTGCACGAAGCTGATTCTCCACAGATAAGGTATTATTGTTCAAATCATCAATTGCAATCTGCATCAACTTCGCATCAGATGGTGTATGTAATCTATCCATGAGCTCCTGCAAAAGCAGCACCACGTTACCATCAGACAACCACAGAGACACAGACCACTGACATCAAACATAACACTGTCAGCATAAAAACTAAGAATACCTTCAATTCAATCTGCCTTTTCTGTAACTCAGTTGGAGATAAACGCTTGACATCTTCAGCCACATCTTTTAACTTACTAGGATCAGAATGACCTAATTTACATAACACTGAATCACTTCACACTGCAAATTCATCAAAGAAAAAACTAAAAAATTCCTGATCAAATTCAAACACTAAATGTCATACCAATCGCCCACTGCAACATGCCATCGAGAGACGGAAATCCACCATCCAAACCCTCAACATCATCCACAACTAGAGACGATGCCTCATCACCATCAACCGTTCCAATGAATTCACTTTCATCTTTCACCGTAGACCATACCAAACCAGCCTTGCCGGTTTTATTAGCAACCTCCGCCGCAGCCAACGAGCACAATAAACTCAATAAAATCGCATAACAAATTCCACAGCTCCTCATGCTTTCCTCTTCTTTCAGATCCGATGCTGAAAGTTAGAATTCGAATTCGTGTCGATGTCGCTGGAATCGAGGTGATCGGATGGAGATAGTGGCCGGAGAAGGAATTGGGATTTAGGGTTTATATATAGCGAGAGAGTTGTGCATCTTGTAATTTGGCTGTTGTTGCTAGGAAGTTCCACATCATTCTGTTTCATCCGCATCGTTGATCATGATGACGTGGCAAAATAAACGGTCCATATTCAATGAAGTATGTCATGTGAAAGTCGGAGTGACGCTATCCTTGATTTCAATTGGTTCGGACTTCGGGTTAGGCCCAAAAATACCATAACATGCAAAAACCACATTGAGCAAATCACTTGAGATTTTTAACACAGTAGATGCCTTGGCTCAAATAATTTTTCTCTCATGGCCCTGCAATACTTCAACACAGTATAAGAGCTTCAACTACAGTCCATGAAACTCTTCCAAAGAGCGAGCGACGAGGTTTTAACTAAAAGAAAGACGACATGAACACGAATACTACTCCAGAAATATTAAAATGAAACAGCCAAGAGGAAAGTTTCAAAAGATTTAACAGCCGTTATACCAAAAGATGTCACAATCACAGACACAGACTAATGGGAGAGCCATCCGCTAGAACTAGAGTTTCGATGAGTGGCATATACACCAAGGACCAAAAAGTAGTGATACTTAGAGATGGAGTTAGAAATCGGGAATTCCTTCTACCTGTACCCGGCTGCTACTATTTACATTTTATCCTTTTTGCAAATATTCTTCCATTTGTCTTTTAGATTTTCAGCAGTACGACAAGGCTGGAAAACATGAGCGCCAAATTCTAATATCTGTGACCAAGGGATAACTCGTCCTTCTTCAGGCTTATAGAATGTCCTCACTCCTTCCCTTAATTTATCTTCCTCATCGGCACTCCAGGGTACTTTCCTCCTCCTATTGATGGGATAGCTGTGATGGGTTACATTTGATGTTGGCTTTGAGATTGTTATGTTGGGGATGCTACGGGTTGCCCTGACACGTTTAGTGTTATATTCAGGAGGATTCTCACTAATGTTGTCTTTCTTGTCATAGCCTGTATTGCCTTCATAAAGAACAATAGCAAGACTGTTTTCATCTTCAGATTCATCTGAAGTTAGGGGCAGCTGGACAAAATAATCCGGCGGATGACTTGCCGTACTGTCTCTGGTTGCATTTTCTTTTCTAGGTGTAGGTGGGATGTCCTTAACCTTGAGAATTGGAGGTTCATCTAATACTTCAAGGTCAACATGTACCGTGGCTTTATTATTGATTTCTCTGACGGCCAGATTACCAACCATGCCTGCACCGCGAGATTTACGAGTTGGATTGGCATCAGCATCTCCATCAATATCAGGGTTAATATGACTACGCTGCTCAACATTCTGATTAGGCTCCTCTTCTGCTTCATCATGACCTTTCATGGTGTTAGACATGTCATCCTTTTCTGAATCCCTTCTCCTTTTCTTATTCAGAATGCGTTCAGACACTTTACTTGATAGTATTGAACTAAGATACATATCCAATTCTCTTTTTCTGAGGCTAGCTTTAGTTTTGGCTTCCAGATACTCGGCAGTGGCCAAGGTACAAACACAAAAGGGGCAGCGGAACCTTCCACTGTCATTAAAGCAAGGTTCGATTCCCAAGCAATCTCTGTGAACAGAAACAGAGCAGAAACCGGAGCTGCAACACAACAAATCCCCACCTTCATTACATTTCATGCATAAAGTGGGCTCACTCCAGTCAAACACCGTGTTCTGTGAGCAATTATAATTCAACCGAGCAGCATCAACATCCTCATTGGCATATCCTTCAACATCAACAGGACTATCCACTACATCAGAAGGCTGCCTCATTTTTTCTTGGTGATCTCTTGAAGTATTAACAAGCAATTCTCTTACCGGTCGATCATCATACTTTTGGTTTCTAGTACTGGCTGTGATATCAGTCTCATCATCCACACGTAGAACAGCCTTTGTCCGGTTACGCTTGTCAGTCACCGGCGCAGCTCCTTTTGCAAACAACCTGTTTTCAGGAATCGAGTTCCTAACATGTTGCACACCTTCTGCAACATGATGCTGACCCGTCTCATCACAACCCAATGAAACTACTTTAGCAACACTATCAACCTTATCCGCATATTTACCGCGCCCAACATTTTTAATCCCACTGATTTCCCTCAAAGACACAGCTGCTGGATCTTCATTCAAAATCATTTCCTCCATTATATCCAACGCACATTTCGGCAACTGAGCTCTCTTACTCTCAACAAAAGACTTAAGATCCCATTTCAACACATCAACACCTTTCAACCCCAACCTCGAATTAACAACCTCAGATGTCAAATTAAACAGAACAACAGAACATCTAAGAGACAAATCCAACTTGTCTCTCAAACGAGTAGCATTATTACCTTCATAACCTCTCTTTTCCAGTTCCTCCAAACATCTCAAGGCCAGTAGCTCCCTAGCGAGATCAGCATCGCTTTCTGTCAGTCCCGGCACTTTCATAGCTGCCTTGCGGAGAGCGCCGTAGTCTATTTCCTTGTTACCGGCGAGAGCTTCGAGGAACCAAATCAACGGACGACGCGACGCGTCGGAGGATTTCGTCTCCATCTGAAGATTGGAATTTCTAGGGTTTGATTTGGTCGGGTTTTGATGAGAGATGAAATCCTATAGTCTTTTCAGATTATATGAATCCTCTTCTGATTCAAAATTTGATGATTTTAATTATAAGGGCAAGCTTTTAAGAGGACAATTAATTTTTTTGTTAGACGGATGACATCACTTTGTTCGTTGATTTCGATTAATTAATAATAGTCACTCTCAATCACCTCTCAATCACCTCTGTATTTTACAAATTCAACGGAATTTAATTAAAAACTAACTTTAATTTCAACTGCTAAATCAATTAAATCAACAATTGAGATGATTTCTTTCCGTCTTATAAAAATTACATGTGTCTCATGCTGATAATAAAAAGTGAAAATTTAATTTAAAAATGCCTTCAAAGTTACTTCAAATTTAATTATAATTTCCAACTACCATTTAAAACTTTGCTACCTGCACAAAAAAATAACGATCTAGCAGTTGACAGACACAAAACTTCTCGGGTAAGAAATGGTTTACACTTTACAAGAACACTTGACAGACGCAACTTCCTGAAGCACAAGCTCAACTTCTACCTGGATGCGATAAAAAATGTCTGTGTCGATCAACCTTGTGCGACAAAATTGATTGAGAGCGCTGAATCAGGTTAACAGGACAAGCACATGGACCCCAAATGTGGTGTGTCCTCCTCTCTGTTTGGTGATGGGGTTACAACATACTTTTCAATGTCTGATTATCTGATGTCTTCTACTAATTTATCTCATCTCCTAACCTTGAATGCAGAATAGCTGGAATGTCGCATTTCCAGAACATTTCCACGCAAAATAAATGCGGATTGCCTCCAACATCAGTGATTTCGAGTGAAATGGATGTAGATTTTTCATGTCAAGTGTAACTTAAATCGTAAATGCAAGCAAGAAAAGTCGCGGAAAATGAAGTTTCGAGGAACAAATATTTTTAGCCATACATTGTTTTGGCTTAAAACATGATTTTAATTGACAGGTGATATGATTCTTCAGTCCATAACCATCCGTCGTGCTCTCTTCAGGTATATGTACCTTTCTTTGTTTCGTGTTAAGGAAATAATTACCTTAAGTGAGCTAACAATATTTGTTGGCCTACTTTCACCTCAAAGAATGAAATAAGTAACTCCACATGTGAAGTTACTTCTCTTTCGGAAATTTAAGTTACTTCTTGCATATCTAAACTAATATCATAGTCTGGTTTGTTGGCATTTGCAGTGCTGGCCTAAAAATAGTTGCTGACTTGCTGCGGACTTCCAATTTAGATAGCAAAAGAAGAAATAATTTACTGAGTTTTCGTATTGTTAGCGTCATTTGCTTGATGGCTTCTTCTTACACGCATTTGATGCGTCGGAGCTCTAGCTACATCTCACCTGCATGCATTTAAGATGGTGATGGCTTCTGGTTAGACATATCACTCACATGGCCTTATGTTCATTATTTTTGTGTTCACTTCATTTACTATATATTCATATATCAGTTTCGGAGTGTTAGGCATTAGTACTCAGATTCATATATTCATTAACTACTACAGTTTCTTGGATTTTTGAACTTCTGAAACATGGATCACCTGCAGACTGAAGTTCTTGAAAAGGGTCTGCAAGAAAATGAAGAAGAAGCAGCAGTTTTGGTGGAAGTGAAAGATAGTGATGACTTGGAAAAGAGCAAAATCTTGAACATGAGACGCATAGTTGAGCTTGAAGAGCCGTTGTTTAAGGTCGGTCCTTCATTCCATTTTTTCAGGTCATCACAAATAATGTTTATATGATGGTTATCTTGTGCAGGACTTTGACAACTTAACTTTAAGGAGGTTCTTGAGAGCCCGCGAGCAGGATGTTGATAAGGCTTCAAAGCTATTCCTTAAGTATCTTAGATGGAGGAGGACATTTGTCCCTAATGGATATATCCACGAATCCGAGATACCCAACAATCTTGCACAGGATAAGGTGTTTGTTCAAGGTGTGGATAAGCAAGGGCACCCCATTGGTATTATACTTGGCAGAAGACACAAGCAAACCAGCCTCGAAGAGTTTAAGCGTATTCTACTAATTTTCTTCTCTTATTGTTATACATCCTTCTCTTGACCCAGTTCGAGTTTCTCAGTTTTCTTGTTTATCTGTTTCCTGGTGAATCTTCGCAATACAGGTTTCTCAGTTTACAGTCTAGACAAAATGTGTGCAAGGTATTGTTTCGCGCAATGAGAGCCAACAGAACTGCCTATTTTCTATAACTCACGCGCTGTTTGCATAACTTTTCTTTAAATCTTTATGTTCAGTTTACCAAAGGATCAAGAGAAATTTGTGTGCATAGCAGATCTTGAAGGATGGGGATACGCAAACTGCGATGTCCGAGCATATTCAGGAGCTCTAACACTCTTACAGGTACTCTTCTGTTCCTAAACTCAATCTTTCACTTGCTTGAAATGTTTCTGAAGCATAAACATGTCGAAAAATCAATGTCACAGGATTGCTATCCTGAGAGGCTGGGCAAATTGTTCGTAGTCCATGCCCCATACATCTTTATGACTGTTTGGAAACTGATATATCCGTTCATAGACGACAAGACCAAGAAGAAGGTACATATTTCTGGCATACCCTTTAACTGAAATTCGACGAGCTACGCTACACACTGCAGTTCATGATATTTTGTATATGTATTTACAGATTGTGTTTGTGGAGGACAAGATGCTGACAGAGACGCTGCTTGAAGATATTGACGAGAGCCAGCTCCCAGAAATTTATGGAGGCCAGAAGAAATTAGTTCCCATTCAAAATGTCAAAATCTGAAACTCTTGTACCAGTCCAACAGAACAGTACCTTGTGTTCAATTAAGCTTGCTTGGGACTCATGCATCTAATCGCATTAATGCAAAATAATTGAAATCAAGTCTAAGAGTTTATGACAACTATATTCTAACATTTATGTGCAAATACCTCAAGTTTTTGTACTCGCAACATATAATTACGCTGTACCGAATCAATAATTCAACTAAAACCATTAACCATTAGTTATGAGACAGTTGGACGAACAAATGAACTTTAAATGTTAAGTCATCCAATAAATGAACTGAGTCTGATTCTTGATTCGGATCCAATAATGCGCAGCTATTTGCTTCGAATATGAAAATGACATTATTATAGCCTTGACTAGCTAGTTGACCTTAGTTTCCTCGTCTGTTTCAAGGTTAAAAATTAACACAATTGACAAGTAAAAAACGTCAAAACAATATCTTCCGCACTCCTCGAAACACCTCTACTTTTAGTTACTACTTTATGAATCATTCATTCATAGGCTAAAAGCATTGAATTAGGATCTCGCAATGCGCCATGCCAAGCGCATTGCACCATCAACCCTAACACCGAGCGACCTTACGTCACATCAAACCACTCTCTCGAGTCTCTCCAATTTCTCCGATTCAAAATCTCAATTCAATCTTCCAAAATGATGACGACTGTATCCGAATCGGAAGACGAAGACGCCACATCGATGAGGAAAACCGTCGCCGCACAACTCAAACGCGGAATCTCCCGCCAATTCTCAACCGGATCGTTACGCATGAACTCCAGTAAGTCCTTTACGCGACAATCCTCGTTAGATCCGAGACGAAATGCGTTGCGGTTTAGCTTTGGGAGACAATCGTCTATGGATCCGATTAGACGGAATCAGATGGATGAACCGGCATTAGAGGATGAGTTTACTGTGCCGGAGAATTTGGATTCGACTATGCAGTTGTTGTTTATGGCTTGTAGAGGTGATGTTCAAGGTGTGGAGGATTTGTTGGATGATGGTGTTGATGTTAATAGTATTGATTTGGATGGAAGGACTGCACTACATGTTGCGGCTTGTGAAGGACATGTTGAGGTTGTGAAGTTGTTGTTGAGTCGGAAGGCTAATATTGATGCTCGTGATCGCTGGGGCAGCACGGTACTTCATTACTGCATTTATAAAAATTATTTTTTGGAGACGCATGTATGCCTACTGAGTATTTTGGGTGTTTTTATATGTTTGCGGAGTCCTGCTTAATTAAGTTTCTGTTATGGAGCAGGCAGCTGCAGATGCTAAACATTATGGTTATGTCGAACTATATAATATATTAAGATCACGAGGAGCAAAAGTCCCGGTATGACTTTCTTCACTCTGCATTTTTTTCTTTTATGTGTGGCCATAAAGTAAATTTGTGTTTTTTCCATCAGAAACCAAGAAAAACACCAATGACTGTTGCCAATCCGAAAGAAGTTCCAGAGTATGAACTTAACCCATTGGAACTTCAGATTCGCAAAGTTGATGGTATCACAAAGGTATTGGAAATTACTGATAGGACTATAATTATAAAGGATAGTAAACCATATTTCATAGTTCATACAACCTGGAGATGCGATATTATGGAAAGCATGTTTTGGACTTTTGGTGCCTCGCTCTATACATAGAATCAATTGTCTCATGGAGCAACTTTGCAGGGGACATATCAAGTGGCTAAATGGAATGGTACAAAGGTCTCCGTCAAAATACTTGACAAGGACAGCTATTCAGATCCTGAGAGCATGTAAGTCTGCTTCAAGTTGTTTTATTCCATTTATCTGACTTTTAACAAGGAATTTGTTATAAGAAGTGTCGCAACTATCATTCTGCCCATTTAAATTTAGCAAATAGGTTTAACTAGACTTTTTAGAATCAATTTTTTATCAGAACATTATTATGGCCAGCGGCTTTGTTTACTTATTCGTGAAATGGATAGGTGAAAGTGACACATTGAGAATGTATAGGGCTTTCAGTCAACAGATAGGTACTGGATCAGGAAAATGTTATGTTGGTTGCATTTATACTGATCAATTGCCAGTTAGTTGCTCCTATGCATACTAAAAGCCTGCTGATGTAACCAATTTTTAGGTTTCCTCAGCTCATCTCTATTATATTGACCTCATCTTGGTTTCTTCCAGCAACGCATTCAAGCACGAGCTCATGTTGTTTGAAAAGGTTCGGCACCCAAATGTTGTTCAATTCATTGGCGCTGTCACTCAGAATATACCCATGATGATTGTCTCTGAATATCATCCCAAGGTATCGACTTTGCCAATCAGTGTTATATAAGTCATCAATGAGTGGATTCCTCAATGCATCACTTTTGCAAAGTCGATGTGACCTATTCATCTTCGAACTGTCATTTCTTATTTTCAGTTGGTTTTCTAGTATTATGTTTCATAAACTTATCGTATGCATATGGACACAACCCGAGTAAAGCATTTTTGTAATGTTGAGTCTTAACTAACAGATACTTATCACATTTTAACATTTAAATCCTGTGTCCCAAACATAATATCTTGACCTCAAAGGTTCAGTTGTCGTTTTCTAGGGTGATCTGGGAAGCTACATTCAGAAAAAAGGTCGTTTATCTCCATCTAAAGCTCTGAGATTTGCCCTAGATATTGCCAGGCAAGTGCACTGCTTTTTAATTCTTTCATTATGTATAATGACTGTCATTGACTCCTTGATCATTTTTTAACATTAATGTACATTGATAACTTTGATCATTTCATTTCCACTAACAGGGGCATGAACTATCTACATGAATGCAAGCCTGACCCCATCATTCATTGTGATCTAAAGCCAAAGTAAGACAACAAAATGTGAAATTTTATTCACTGTGATGAACAAATACTTAAATGCATTCACATCAACTGCTCTTTAATTTGAAATTTCGGTAAGGTGCCAGAAATATCTTGCTGGATAATGGAGGCCAATTGAAGGTAGCCGGATTTGGATTGATACGTCTGTCAAAATCGCCCACCGAAAGTGAAAAAGTTAAATTGGGAGCTGACGTTGATCTGTCAAGTAAGCTTTAATCTTCTGAGAACTGTAATTGTGGTACATTCAATTAATTATTAGGAGGTGGTGAAAGTTGTAATTCTTCAGTCTTGCGCTGGACTTGACAGCACTCACCCAAAAGATTTTGTATGCATCAAATTTTCATCAAGCTAAATGAACAGTGGAACTTGAAACATAATCAATTACTATTTTTCTACCTAAATTTGAGCTTCTACATGCCAAAGTAAGGGACTCAAAAGTACATTCCCCGAGACACTATTCAGAGTCTCGCTGTTATAATTTTCTGATCAGTTGTTGCTTAATGTCAGACTTTTATATTGCACCGGAGATTTATAAAGATGAGGCCTTTGATAGAAGTGTGGATGCTTACTCATTTGGTCTCATTCTCTATGAGGTGATTATATTCGTGATGACTTTGGAAATGGTATTATCAATGCCATTTTACCTATTCTTTGGTTATCAATAATCTCAAGTTCTGGAAGCCTCCGCCCTATGGGTTTTGAAGGAACGATTGTGTGAATTTTTACCTAATATGTTTGTAAATCGTTTCAGATGATCGAGGGAATCCAGCCTTTCAGTCCAAAGTGCCCGGAGGATGTATCAAGAATTATGTGTTTGGAAGGAAAGAGACCCCCATTCAAGAGTAAATCAAAAAGTTATCCTCCAGATCTCAAGGAGTAAGTCTGTAACTGAGTTTAATTTTCTGGACGACCTGCATATTTCTTGATGCTCCTAAACTCTTCAAGTACGTATACATGCCATATCATTGCAATTGCATACTGAACTTGGCAGGAAACATATATAGATGTAGGCAGCTAGTTTGTCGGTTTTCAGTTTTGTCACACTTGATAAGCTAATCAATTCAACTTCAACTGTCTATGTATCAGGTTGATTGAGGAATGCTGGGATGAAAAACCAGTGGTGAGGCCAACCTTTTCTGAGATTATAGTTCGGTTGGACAAAATTGTCGTCAACTGCTCTAAACAGGGATGGTGGAAAGACACGTTTAAGCTCCCATGGTATGAGTATGAGTTTCTCCGTGACTTAATGCTGCTGGGCTATTAGATGGTTAATGCTAGTGGTAGCGTTAATAAATTCCTTATCTACTCTTTCCCCTTGTTTTGATGCAGGAAATAAAATGAAAAAAATTGGAGAATTAAATGTATATACACCAAAAGGGTTCACACTTTACGCTTTACAGAGAGAGATGTATGCTAGTTGGCACTATAAATGCAGCATTTGTGAGATGACTATGAACTATATGAATGCAGCATTTGTGAGATGACTATGAACTATATGAATGCAGCATTGGGTGTATGCAAGTGAAACTGGCCTTTATGTATGATAATATCTCTTGTAAAAGTATTAATTATGTTGCTTGGAATAAGATTCTAAGTTCAGCATCATGTCATGTTTGAACTTTGAACTGTGTTTCATGAATTCAGTATAAATCAAAGTTGTGCTGCAACATGGAAAATTTTGAATACTTAAGTATCTAAACAAAAGCACACAGCTACAGTTCAGCAATAAAAGTCTTACCAGAGAAATTGTTGTTTCAGACTGGAAAGTTGCTCGACATGTTTACGAGAATATGGATCATTCCTCAATGTATCTCTATTGATTTTTTGATGAATCATAAAAAGTGATGTTCAAAAGTTACATGCATATATACGTACTTCCCCTGGAAGTATTAGTATTCTCATGGTCTCAAGTTTATGCCAGGAAATAAAGTACATTTTATAGGATCTTAGACTCTTATTAATACGTTCATTGCTCATGTATCACATGGAATAACAAAGAGCTCTTAACAAGGCACTGTTTTATTGGTTCACTTAGTTTTTGACCTACCTATTTTCTACTATTACATGAAATCTCTTGCATCTCCTCCTTTCTGATCCCACCTTACCACAACTAGCAGCAGCTTTACAACTCTTTCTACCATTCTTTATCCTTGTAACCTCCATCCCTCCACTTACCGGCAAGCTCACTGACTCCACACCCTCTCTCCCTCTCACTACCTCCCCAAAGGACAAGCCTCTCCCCTTACCACTCAATCTTCCCAGCCTCTCAATCACCACTGAGCCTCGGCCTTTTGCTTCATTGCGCTTTCTCATCATCACCTCCAACAATCTCAAATGCTCATCAAACTCACTATCATTGATTACTACAAAGTCAACTTGGCGGTCAAAGCTCTTCATAATCTCACAAGGATCCCCTGACACGAACCTGATTGTGTCTTTCAGGTCTTGATAGCTGATGGATAAGTGGGCTTGGGAGGTCTGGACTTTTTGATATGTTGGAAGGATGCATATAAACTGGCCTCCTGTTTGCTTGGCTGCCACAGCTAGGGCTAGGGTCAAAGGGGTAGTTTCGGAAGCAATTTCTACAATGAGTTGTGATCCGTTTCCTGCAGCTAGGGCTGATATGAACTCCATGCATTCTGGTTCCGCCACCACTGATCTACTTCCATATCCTTCTACTCCAGTTGCTGCTTCCTTGCACTATTACAAACACACATACATAGGTTATCATGGAAACCGATCAAGCCAAATCTCTCTATCTTTGCAACGCAAATTAATATAAAAGAGGGAATAAGTTGATAGAACCCAGATGGAGAAACATACCAAGTGAAGGGTGCACAAGTAAGCTTTCATAGCGGCTTGAGGGCACCATTGCTCGTCCTCCATTCAAGCAACAACTAGATTAAACCAGAATATCAGAAGTTACTGGAAAGAAAGATGTGCACACACAGAAAGTTGAGAATGCAAAGGTTAACGAAATGGATCTGGTGAGGAAGGTAAGACGTCTATTGATGCATATTTATATCTCTCATGTGTCGTTTGACAGATGGGCACTACGCACCTAGATTAATGTGTTGTGTTGTGTTGGGTTATAATATATTAAATGTATTTCTATCATTCGATGTTATGACTTTATGAGTGTTGAAAAGGATAAAGATATTAGTGTCCTTTGACGAAGCTGCACGTGGCTAGGTCAAGGGTTACGTGGGGGAGTGTCGTGGCATGAAGATGAGCACTTCATGTGACTTTGAGTTTGATATATTGATACATTGTATTCTATTTACCAGAACATGGGCATGGCCTGCCGCCCCAATATGTTCAATGTTATGTCGTTTGTAAATCAAATCTAAAACACTAAATTCATGAAGTGCTTTTCCAACACTCACTGCTGTGTAGTGCTGGAGCTATACTAAGATATTTATGGAATCCTTTTGTGTGATCAAGCATGAATCAACTGCAGTACAGTTAAAGATTTAACTATAAATAGAACATGAATCTGTCAAAGTAGAGTTACATTAATATAAACTTTGCATGGACAACTAGCATGCATGAACGTGGTTGCCCCTGAGGTTTACATAGAGCTTTTGCTGTGGCACTCAATTATTAGCTCGCATGGAAAAGTTACATGCCGTGGTAAATTGTGAGCAGATCGATGCGTGAGTCCGAGTTATAAAGTTAAGGGTATGCCTTTGTACATGTGTTGAGGAATTATACGATCAGTTGAGGTTTTTTAGTAGTTAGTTGTCTAGCATCTACACCTGGATCTTTCCTTAACGTATATTTTTTGCGACAAGCCTCCACGTTCTTGGTTGTTAGATCAAGAGAATGACCAATAGACCACCACCTTTTCTATCTTAACGTATAATTAATGTATAAGTTATGTACTTAATCTTTACCATATAATATTTTATACAAATTTGTACTCATCAAAATAAACAGACATTACTACATAGTATATATGTTTATTGTTCTCATCAATATTGAAGGTGATGGCTAACATTGACCTTGTAAATCACAAGACCAAAACTTCAAAAACTGCCAAAGGAATTCATAATTCAGTCACTTGCATTTGGAGCAGAAATCTTACAAGACCAGACAATTTGTCCTACGACCCAACAAAAAGACAAGTCTCTCTCAAATCTCGACATAGTCCATCGGTCCACACTCCACAACCTCAAGAGCGTCACTAGTGACGACTCCTTGACAGTTTTCTTCAAAGTTGATGCATGGCACCCAATCAACCACTCCTTGATAATCGTGCCATTTCCAACATCGATGATTAATAACCTAATCTTCTACTATTAACACAAACATATGGAATGTAATGCACCCAATTCTACTTCACAAAATTATTATCTTATTCGAGAGAAAACAATTTAATTATAAAAACAATCGAGTTATGTACACGATTATTTAATAAAATTTTATACGGATTCAGATCTGATGCAGCTATAAAAGAACATCAATCTACATATAAATAAAGACAAATCCACAAAACGTTATCTCCCAAAGTTCCATGTCGAACAACCACCATTTCCTCATACTAACATATCCTGTCCATAGTCACATAAATCCTACACTCCAACTCGCTCGCCGCCTCCTTCGCCTTGGCGTTAAGGTCACCTTCGCCACCACTCCCACCGCATGTCATCGCATCAGTACTCAATACAAACATAATGACTTAGACTTGGTCGAAATACCTGAAAACTACATCAAATGTTTTAGTGCTGAAGAAGAACAAGGAAATTTAGAGAAGTTGGAAATTAGGCAGAACATCTCTGCTATTTTAGCTAAGGTGATATCAACTAGTACCGAAAGCGGATGGCCTATTACGTGCTCGGTGTACACTCCGACCGTGCTGTGGGTTATGGGCGTGGTGCAACAGCTGCCTAAGCCTGCTGTTCTGCTCTGGACTCAACCAGCTGCTGTTTTGGTGATTTATTATCATTTTTTCTTTGGGTATAATGAAGCTATGATGCACTTGTTTGAGGGTAAGGATTCGATCGGATTACCGGGCTTGCCTTTTTCGCTTGAATCGCGCGATTTGCCAACGTTTATGAGACCTGTAACTGCCCAACCCTGGGCACTAAAGTTGTTTGAATTGCAAACAAAATGGATTGCTAGGAAGGAAAATACTAACATTTTAGTTAACACTTTTGAGTCGTTGGAGCCTGAAGCCTTAAAGGCTGTGAATGATTTGAACATGATACCAATCGGACCGTTGATACCAACGAAGGACGATATGGAGGGACATTCGAATGCGGAATATGTCCAATGGCTGAACTCCAAGGCTGATCGGTCCGTCGTGTATGTCTCATTTGGTAGCATTTGGGACGTGTCGAATGAACAAATCGTAGAAGTAGCTAATGCATTGCTAGACGTTGGAAGACCGTTTTTATGGATCATCAGAACACCTGAAAAACAGAACAAGGAAGCAGAGGATGTTTTACAAATAGAGTGTAGGAAGGAGTTAGATCAGCTGGGGCTAATAGTTCCATGGTGCATTCAAATAGATGTTTTGTCTCACAATTCGATCGGATGCTTTGTAACGCATTGCGGATGGAATTCGACGTTGGAAGGTTTAGCGGCCGGAGTACCGATGGTGGGTATTCCTTTAATGGTTGAGCAAGTGACAAATGCAACGCTGGTTGAGAAGTACTGGAAATGTGGACTAAGGGCTGGTAGCAATGAGACTGATTTGGTGAAAAAGGATGAGATTATTAGGTGTTTGGAATTGGTAATGGGAGATGAGGGAATGAGGGAGAATGCTGGAAAGTGGAAGGAGTTGGCTGCCGGAGCTGCCGGAAAAAATGGCCCGGCCGACGATAATTTGAGTAATTTTTTGGCCGGATTAAAATCCGATCAATAATTAAATTGTTGACTGCACGAGATCTGAAAGGAAAACATCATTATTTACATCAATGTTTTGAAATATTATTTGAAAATGGATCATTTTACATATCAAAGCTCTGTCATTCAACACAAGACAATCATCTATCGGCAAGAACTTGAATTTTTTGAAAAAAAACAAGTCAACACAGTGTCATTATGCATCACATGAAGTGATGGAATCCTTGGACTGTGCCCCAAAATCGCCAGATCTTTGTATGTATGGAACTTGATCATTTGAGGTTGTTTTCTCGTCCAAAAGCGGAGTTCTCCGATGATGCTATGGTCTAGAGGTTTGTTGAGCTGGGAGCAGATTGTTTCCTGATCTCATCATTCCATGAAGGATGCACTGGAGGAAGGGAGTAGTCATCCGGTTTCAAGGCTAGGGCGAAGTCGGGTAATGTTGGTGCGGTCTCCATTATTCTGCAGTAGATAATTGTAAAAGATGAGATTCTATAATATTAACAGTGAGAAGTATATCAGGGTGATTTTAGGAAATGTGTGCAGTACGTACTTATCGTGTGTGTATAAATCCTTGTTGATTCGCACTTTGCTTGAAGTGTCTTTTGGAATTTTTTCGGACAAGTACTTCATTGTTCCCCAGGGAGGTGGAGATCTGCACATGTCGACAATGTTAATCCTACAAAGTAACAAGGTGCTGAATTGACCATTTCTCATAAGTCGAATGAATCACCGGATGACACAATTAAATTATTTTCAAATGTTTACGTGTGTCAGGAACTTAATGACAACAGCTAAGAGCAAGAGGTAGGCTTAACTGTTTATTCGTTAGCATTGGTACATGTGACATACTGTTACAACCTAACAAACTTTGGGTACCTACCTTGAGACAGGAGATGCCGTATTAAATCGTTCACAAGCCTTTTTACTTTCTTTGAGATACTCATCTGCAGCTTGCAAAGCAGCCACAGCCATCCCATGTGATTTTTCTGTGTTTCCTTCGTCAAGGATCAGCCCATGGTAGTAGTACGCTGCTGCCTAGAAATATATTAAAATTGTCTTTAAGTATATGATAAAACAAGATTTTATAAACAGACGTGACAAACTGCGAAGTTTCATTTTTTGCTATCCAGCAGTAGATGAAAACGGTTCATGCCCAAATTTTGACTTTGGCCAACAAAAGAAAACAAATAAACGTTAGGAACTTATCAAATCTATTTTGCACTCTCAAAAACTTAAAGAATGTAAATAAAGATTGTCACAGCCACGAAAAAAGTACAGCAAGATAAACACCCCGGTTTACCTTGGCTTCAAGTAATTTCCACTTAATGAAGAGCTGATGTTTCTCTCCCCAGCCAGTAGCCAACGGATGACTCATGATGTTATCCAGGGCCTGAAACACACACACAAAGGAAAAGTGGAGATGAATATTTAACCTTCGAAAGTATAACAACTCTACGATTTTGAAAAGGTAAAAGTGCCATGATTATGTGTTATGCCTCGGGAATTAATCATATTTGAGCTTCGCAATCATTTTGGTATAAAGCTTTGTCTAATGTTAAAAATAATGTTTCACAGCATTTTGGTACCTGCTGCCAATATTTGACCATTTCACAAGCAAGCCTTCTTTTTACTGCAAGTGTAGCTTTCACGCTATCAATTGCCATCCCAAGTTGAATATCTACAGCCTGTACTTTCAAAACATTGATATTAGCAAAATGAATTGGCATATAATCACTAGGTATATACTGGTTGATGACTCGAGGTCATGATCATTTCTACTTGCATATTTCATTTCCAAATACGTGAGTGCTATGAAATATAAACCACGAGAATTGACTAGCAGAAGTAAATATTCATTCCAAAATATGAACCGTGGCTATACACAAATTGCCGTGATCGATCTCATAATGTTAAGCCTCTTTTTTGGTCTCAAAAGAATCCGAATGACATGATAGATGCAAATTACTGGCCATCATGACTTGAAATAGCATAAATAGTTTACAATATGCCTATGATAACTGAGTTATGTCACTAATGATGACGCTTTCTAGGTGTAACTCTTTTCACATTTTACATACCGATTAAATCATATATTTTGCCAACAGCAATGTACATGATACTGCTTATTTTGTAAAATATGTTAACAGTTGTACCTGTCCCAGTGCCTGAAGGCAAAGTGCTCGTAATACACCTTCTGCTAAGTCGACCGGTAAATTTCTCCTATCAGCAAGTGATTGATAAGTATTATTTTTAAAATTTCTGGTTTAGTGCTATAAGCATCTTAATGCAGCACTATTTGTACTGTTAGAACCTGATATCGGGAGGCAAACAAGGGAGAACATCCCGGACAGCACAATCTAAGTATCCAGCTGCCTTCAGGAATATGTCAACTGAAGCTCTTTTGTTCTCTGAGGTACACAACAAAATGAACAGAAATTGTTATAACGCATTTCATGACAATGTTCCTAACGAACAAGAAAAGGCTAAAAGTCTATACAATGGTCAACTATGAAGTTTCTATTATAATAGTTACATCAAAACAAATGAGCTGAGCTTCTTTGTGACACTTACAGCAAACAAATGAACCGAACTGTTTTGGATACAATGAACATGCAAAAACTAATTCGCAGTAATTGATTATTTGACGATTGCCATTATAACAATTATAATGAAATTACCTTCTGACACTTTAGGCTGATACCCATCGGTTGGTGTTTTTGATAGTAGTAACGAATTAGCTTGATAGAACAACAACATCGCCATCAAGTGTAAAATTGACAGGACCTCGTACCAGGCATTAGCCATAGCATGTTCCTGAATCAGAAAAAAAGAGAAAAAACTCAGAACCAAATTTTTTAATCCAAATTATTTTGGTCCGTATAGAATTTACACCTCTACATCATCTTCATGATTCATCCACACAAATGAGAGTTCATGCTGGAGTCGATTTCCTGAAAACACAAACAAGAAAAACAAAATTAAACTTTAAATCTTCTAATTTCAAATCGTTTAAGAATAGCTGGACAGATAGCTTACCATCTTTGACTAATCCCAATAATACTGGCATGTAATCTTCGAGCGCCTGCTGGAGATCAGCCAATGCTGACCCTCCTGTGAGAAAAAAATCGATATGAATTCAAAGGTTACTGAACTTATAATGAGTCAAAAAATATTTAGTTTTGTCATTTCCCAACCATGTTGGGTGGAACTTTTCCTCCTAGTTCTTGTAATGGTTGGACCTTCTTTCCCAGACATCGAAACAATTTGTGATCTTAAAGAAGTCAGACGTTCAATCATACTCTTGGACAACTGGCCTGAATAGGCTGCAGAAAAATCAACAGGCTTAGGGATTCTCAATCCAGGTACAAAGACAATAACCTCTCCGATATTCACAGGCCGTTTTCGGTTTCCACCAGAATCTTGTGCTTTTGACGCAAAACACCCCATTTATAGGAAATACTATCCTGTAGCAAACAAGTTAAACCCAAAAATCATCACACCATTTGAAGCAAAACTCACTTCTTACAATCTCAATCCTATAAATGTTTTCCTATAAGAGGTTTTAGATGCAACATAACTGTCCCCTGATAACTTAAAGTAAGAAACAGACAAGCATCAGCACACCTTTCTCTTGACCAAAGTAGACCTGCTATCTCCTCAACTCATCTGCAATTTATTCCTGCACGAAAAACATATCAACAAAAAGATTAGAAGAAGTTGCAGCTAGCTATGACCATGATATCACAAGAAAAGCATGATCTGAAGCTTTAGACAGTAGTAAAAGTTGGACATTTAAAAACTTAGTATAACAACACCACAACCACTTTTACTTTGTAACACAAGTCATGTGATCCAAAAATCAAATTGATGACAATCAAATACAAGAACATATAAATCCCAAGTCAAGCCCTTCGCCTCGAAGCTCATACTTAATAAGCAGCTGCTTAATCAGATAATCCAAAGAAACCAATACCTTCATAGCTACACATTCCATCCCAGCATACATATTTTATAAATCATTGATGCTAGTAGTGGAGTAACAAATCTAAAACAAACAACACAAAAATTGATCCTTTTCAAAAGCTGAATCACATCAAAACCTAAAAGGCTAAAACCCCTTAATTACACAAAGAATGATAACGATTGATCTTAAAAAGGAAGACCCAGATTGAGTTTTTGTGTAGAGAACCTGGGAGTCATGCAATGTGGAGCATCTGGTGACAGATTTGATAATTGATTGGACCTAGTCAAGATGATAAAAATGAATCATTTTATCTGTATAGATGATGATGGAGATGGATGTATGGATTGCAGACGTTAATCTGATGATGTCTCCAAGACAAATCCCTAGAGAAAATAGATTTGGAAGACAAAAGAGGATTGAAGGAGAGAGAAATGAATCAGCTTTTTTTGGTGAGTTGTGTTTCAGAAATTAGGAGACTGGAAGGCGCTACTGGCTGTAACTCATTTCTACTCTTTCTCTACTAATTTCTCTACTTAATTTTATGTTTGACCCAAAAAATTCAATTTTAAAATTCAATTTAATTTCTCTACTGATAATTCAATTTTAAAATTCAATAAATATTATTATTAAACTCATTCTCATAACAAAACGAATGAGAGTATTTATAAAAATAAATGGTGAACTTTCCAGATCTGTATTCCGTGCAATGCTGCGAGTA
Source organism: Sedum album (assembly GCA_006409495.1). Lineage (NCBI taxonomy): Eukaryota > Viridiplantae > Streptophyta > Magnoliopsida > Saxifragales > Crassulaceae > Sedum > Sedum album. The sequence goes on along the minus strand of QZGG01001512.1, from coordinate 39,835 downwards.
TTGAAACAACATCGGTTTGATATATTTATTATGTAGTTTTGGGAGATAATAAATTGTTGGTGCATCATTGATCTCATTCCAAATTTTTCGTAATAGAAATTCGGTCCTTAAAATTTGTATGATATAAAAATAACTTTTATTTTAATAATAAAATTCGAGTGATTGGACAATAAACCTTTACTGGTTTCATTTAAATAAAAAATAATAATATAAGGTTTGTTTTTATAGGAAAAGGTTGAAGAGGACCAATAAATTTATGGACATCATCTCGATCATTGATTTCTATCAATCCCGTTAATTTGATTATATCAACGATTAAGATTACGTCATTCGGCCTTACGTAAAACTATTATCTCCCTAAAATTCACCCTGTTTTTATATATATAATAAAAGGATCCGAATCCGGTGCAGCGCAGCTGTTTGCTGCGAGTACCAAAACGGCGTCATTTTGATGTTATTTACTATAATCCTAAGTAGTTTTGGATGAACGCTTTATCAAAACTAGGTAGTTTTGGTCGCTACAAATAACTATAGCAGCTTTGGATCTGAATCCATAATAAAATCAAATATAAAATAAATAATAAGGAAAATCGAAGAGTGACGAAATCAGAAACTGTAGATGGCGAAGAAGGAGACGAAAGCGAAGTCGGAGGATCCGGAGGCGGTTGAGCGGCGAAGGCTGAAGCGGATGGCGGTTTCGAAAGGAATTATTTCCGAAGCGCCATTAAAAGAATCTTCAACCACATTGACTCCATCGAAGACTGTGGTCAAACATCACGGCAAAGATATTGTCAAAAAATCGCAGAGGAAGAACAGATTCCTATTCTCATTTCCTGGATTGCTTGCTCCGATTGGTGGTGGAAAAATTGGAGAGCTTAAAGATTTAGGAACTAAAAACCCTATTCTTTACCTCCATTTTCCCCAGGTGTTATATTAGTGTTTAATTACTTGCAATTTTTATTTTTGTTAATTGTGTTGATTTTTTTTACAATGGTTGATTTGTAGGGAATGATGAAGTTGTTTGGTACGATTATGTATCCGAAAAACAGGTATCTGACGCTGCAGTTTTCTAGAGGTGGGAAAAATGTGATGTGTGAGGACTCATTTGATACAATGGTTAGTTTCTAATTCTTTGATTATTGATGATTATGCGCTTGTTTGACTATAATTTAAAGGTCTTTTGCAATTTTGTGTCGTACGGCTTGAATTTGTTTGCATGACCTTATACTCATTTTGAAAATAAACATTTGATAGAATGTGTTAGGCTGTTAGCGAGTTCACTTGCCACTCTAATTTTTTGGGAGTAAGTTATTGTCGAACTCAATGTTTCATGTATTCACTTAGTTTGATATGAGTCATCCACAACCTGAAAGTCTTCCTCTTTGAGCCTTTTATTTTCCTATAATGTGGGATGACAGTTAGTAACCAGTAACCACGACCACTCTGGATAAAAATTAGCCACGTTAATGAAATTCCTTATGGATGTCATTAGAGAATAGTTTTTGTAACTAGTATGTCTGTTAGGAAATAAGGTATGAATAAGTGGTTTACCATTTTTCTCCTCAAGATTGTTTTTTCAGATGCTTGGTGGATTGGGAATAAAGAAGAGAATCCAGAAGAAGCTAGACTTGAGTTTCCGAAAGAGCTTGCTGGTGTAAGAGATGATAGTTATACTTAAGATTTTGGCCACTTGTATAGTATAACGGTCTGAATGCATTTTGGTTCATTATTAATAAATAAGTGCTTCAGGAGCATCCTAGTGAGTGCGACTTCAGAGGTGGTGCTGGTTCAACTACTGAAAATAAGTCCAATGTAAACAATTCGGTTCAAAAATTTGTTAAGGAACAGACTCCCGAGACAGATGTAGATGATGAATCTTCTAAAAGCGAAAACAATGCAACTGAGTTACCTAAACAGACACCAACGAGACATTCAGCTAGGACGTCTGGAAAATCTTACAAGTTTGAGATTTCTTCCTTTTCGTGTTTTTCATCTATTTGAGTCACCTTTTCATGACCTTCACTTTTCACTGTGCAGGTTTGCGGAAGCTTTTTCTAGTGATGATGAAATTGATGCTGACGTTTCAAAAATATCTGAGGAAAAGGTATTATGCTCGACTCCATGACCAAATCATTTTGTGTGGTTGTTATTCATTCTTCAGTAATTGTTTATTCATTTGATTGGTAAAACAGAGTGAAGAAAAAGAATCTAACATGATAATTACTTCAACCTCGAACGCCAAAGAGACACTGACAAAAGCTCCAAAGGTCTCCAAGAGTTCCTCGAAAGCCACTTCCAGTATCTCACGTGGTAGTGGTGGCTCACTTGTTCAACCCACTATATCCACACTATTTAAGAAAGCTGAAGAGAAGGTGAAATAGTCTGCTGTCTGCATTAATGCCACAGTTTCTCATCAATGACCCTAATGAAATAAATCTTCTTTTATTTGTTTGCAGAAAGAGCCTACAAATTCAAAGAATATCACACCCCTAACAGGTGACTATGATATGCAATCTGTTTGTGGTGATTGAATTAATAAATTGAGCTAATAGCTAACTTACTAACTGCTATTTTTGCAGCGGTTGACCCAAAACCTCAGAGTGCTAAATCAGCCAGGAGGATTGATTTGGTAAGTTTTACTTTTGATGGATGATCTTTTAGCTGAATTTGATATAATATGCTACGATTTCAAGCAGGATGAGACCAGTGAAACAAGAAAAAAGAGAAAACTAGTTAAAGGTGAAACTTCTAAGAGCCTTTCTTTGTTTCTTAGATTACGAGGACATTGAATGCACATCTAGTCCACATTGTTTTGTTTTACGGGTACCACCATATGTATAGCTGTTGTTGTGACAAAGCTGTTATATTGTGCAACTATGGAGCATTGGGCGTGTAGGCTTTTACCTTTCCCATGTGTCACTTATAATCTGTTCGATTTGTAGGGTCTGATTCGAAAACCACAAAGACAAATCCTGAGGTGTGCTCCTTGTTCATACATACATTATTGCATCATCCTACCCATTATACAAATATTAAAACATCCTTGGCAAATAGTCATTTACTTAGAACAGTCTTTATCTTTATGTATAATAAACTTATATTTGGGACTCCAGTGTAGTTAGAGCAGTGTGGTTTTTCTAAAATGTGAATCTTTTATCGCATTAACGTTGTGAGTTGTAAATTGTGGGTTTTGTGAAATGGGTAGTTTTGCAACATTCAGATACGCAACATTGTACTGCTTTACAAGGGGCAAGTATAATTAATAACTGTTAGAACGAACTTAGGCTAGCAACCTGAGCCAACATCAGGAGCTGAAAGAGTTGCCTTAGTCTCAATTAAACATAAAATTTTGATATTAGCAACTGAGATTTTTTTCATTCACGCTAATAATAAACGTGCCATTCTTTGTTCAAAATGCTTATTGTCTGCTTGCAAGCTAGTTTGCATTGTCTATGTAGTTTAATCTCCTACAAATAATCTGTTTCTTCGCATGGTTGTGTTTTGAATTTTCATATGCTTTGTTCTGAATTAGTAAATGCTGCTGCAGGATGAAGATGATGTGATTGAAGAGTTCTCAAGCTCATCCCAGGTTTCATCTCGTTATTGCTTTCTGACACCATTAGTAATATCTAACAGAGACAGAAGTCTAATATTAAACTGACTAGAGAGCTTCAAGTCCTGCCACAATCACTTCACCAAATGTGTAATTGGTTTTTTGATTATTACTCTGTTTTAGGATACTTATGGAAGCGATCAGGACTGGGCAGGTGATCTTTGAACATTCTACCCCAGCAATAAAAACCACTGTGGGGTGATATCCTTAGCCAGTGACTCGAAGAGAGCTGTTAGTCACCAAGGTGAGTTGACTTGTATGATTTAATCTACTATAATGTTTCTTTAGTGCAAGGATGCAAAAAAACAAATGATCCCCCATCAAGTGTGCACGACGAAGGAATGTAAGTAAAAGATATTTGTTAAAATGTATTAAATGCCTTTTTGCAAAAACCGTGGCAACGTATTTTATGATTTAACTAATTAACAACTTGATATTTTTTAAGTAGGAATTATTCTTTAACATTTTAAAAATGTTTTAAATGTTTAATCATGAAAAACAGTAGAGAAGAATGTGTTATAAATGTAAAGGAAAAAAGCAGTAGAAGTAGAAATGAATTGGAAACATTTGTTGTTTGTGTGTTTGTACATTATATTATCCGCTTTGGTGATAAAATGTAATGTAAAAATCGAAGTTTGGAATTCTGTGATGAATTTGCCTAATATAACAGTGAAATGTAGCGATATAAATAATAGAAGATTACGTGCTGAAGCGACTCTGAACGAGGGAGAATATTTAGACTTTGTATGCAGGGAACCTTTGAACATGTTTGCAATGTAAATGTCGTATTATCAGTTGGAGAGATGATGAATATGTTGTATTCGAGAGGCCTAAACCAAAAGGTACTGTGGGATACAAAATAGTGTTATATCGAGATGGAGACCTTTGTTAGGAATCCAGATCCTTACTTGGCTAAAAAGACGCGCTGAACGCGATGATGTGTCCAGAATTACGCAATTCCCACTCAACAGGCCTCCAAACCCCTCTTTCTACACGGGTATCTCTGAAACTACGCTGCTGAATGTTCTGCAGTTTGTTACTAACGGGCAGATTACTTAAGGACCACGAACTCCTACTCTTTGTGGGTTAATATATAGCGGAAGCGTTATACAAAACACTGACCTTTGATGGCCAGAAACAATACAAAACAATACTACAACAATCTGATATGAAATGGGCAGAATAGATGCACAACAATCTGCACTTCGCCCAAACTGTTATTTCGGTAAAACTAATGATACAAACTGACCCTGCTGGCCAGAACAAATGAAAGCAAACCTCCCAGACGTCCCTCTGTGGTCCTGGGCAGGATTTGCAAGGCAATCTATGCCTACTGTTGCTAGTCTTCTATGGTACACGAGGGTAGATGTGCAGGACTCCTAAGATGCAGATTCTCTGCAGGAAATCTGTGACTGATTACAAATGTGCAGGAAGATGTAGATAAGAAGGCAACAGGCTGCCCCTTCATCAAACGGATAAGGATTGTCATCCTTACCCACAATGACAACTCTTATACAAAACTGCCGCATAACCTATGGTACTATGGCAGATTTCTACACTTTACAATATACAAACATGTGTGACATCAAATTATTAAACAAACTCCTAAGTTAGCAAACCGTAGCCTTGATGATGTCCTTCATAAGCCAAAGGCTTCATGTGGAATGTTGCTGCCCATGGTCAGGTTGTATGATCTCCTTTGGACAGCTAGCAAGGTGAGCTAGCGTGAGCTGCCATAACTGAATGTGAGCTCGACTGAGCTGCCCCTGATATGAGTGAGCTGCCATGAACTCCTTTGAGCTGCCATGAGCTGAGGTGAGCTGCCGTGAGCTGACCTTTACTAGTGTGAGCTGACCTTGAGCTCGGTTGAGCTAGAATCTGACCTTGGCAAGCTGAGTGAGCTGAGTACTGACCTTCGTGAGCTACTGCCCTTCGGACAATGTGAAGGCTCAGATGCGGGAACGTATCAACCTTCTCTGTATGATCCCAATCGATGTACCATAAAATAACTTATCAAATTTTGTTGAAAATTTATTCAATCATATAAAATCTATCTATTTTGTTTCATTTTTTCCAACTTTTTTCTGAATAAATATACAATCTTTTCACGCAAATCAGTACAAGAGTATCATAAAAAATATATTATATTTTGAGAATAGTGTAGTATATTTTGTTTTTCTTAGAATTGTATTTTTGCAACATTCCATAGTTGTTATAGAATTTGGGTATTAAGATCAACTAGTAATTAAATGCACATCACAATACGTGCAAATATTTGTGTCCATTTTTATTTTTAATTATTTGTGATTACTCATGAAATAATTTATCGAAATAAGTTATGAATTTATGAATTTAAGTAATATTGGTAAAAATAAGGGGTAAATTTGGAAAGAAAAATAACCTCTTAAGCTTCAATGCTTTATATATTGTAAAGAGAGTTGAATTCTAGAGAGACATATAAATATTGTGAGACATAAGTACTTAATCTTGGTCGTTGATTTGATTAATTCGACGGTTGAGATTAAAGTTGGTTTTTAATTAATTGGGTGATTGGATTTGCAAAAAACACAGACGGTTGGTGATTGACGGTTACCAATATCAACCGTTGATAAAAATCAATGACTGAAATCATGTTCTTCCGTCTTACTAAAAAATGCATGTCCTCCTAAACCTTTCACATAGTAAAGATATCTTTGGTTTGGGCATGTTGAATAGGAAACATTTCCATTACTAAATAATTTAATGAATTCCAAATATTATACATTTTGGGCTGCATTCATTAAATTAGTATATCGGAAATGACAAATAAATTTATTGAGGAAGTTGTGACAAAATATCAAAATCTGAACCATATTTTCAATGTTAATGGTGATAAAATTGCACTCTATTTTGTCTTTCCTATTTTTTCTCATAAGCACATTTTTATTCAGTTATTAATATCATTTAACATTTTAAAAAGAGTATAAAAAATTATGCATCTGATACTTTTTAAATTATTATATATACTCAGTAAACAATCAAACAAAAAATCAATACTAAAGAAACAAAATGAATTCTAAAACTTACATCATAATGTTACTGTCTTTCCACCTTATATTTTCTACATTGCTGGTAAAATGTGATGTAAATATTGAGGTTTTGAATTATGTTCCAATTTTTCAAAATATAACATTTGTTTTTATCGATGAAAATAACAAAGATTTACATCCAGAAGCAACTATTAATTATGGTCAATCTCATACATTTAAATGTAAGGAACCTTTGCTCAAAGTTGCTAAATGTAGATGTCTTGTTAAGGCACCTAACATTGATTGGGATATTATTGTATACAACTCCCATGAGGATAGAGGTATTGCCTCTAAAAAGTTATACGTGACACTAACTCGTCTCGGTATTTCAGCAGATCTAGTCGAATATTAGTCATTATTTGTACCAAGAGGATTCGGGTTTGAGTAGCTCTAAAATATTGAGTCCAGGGACTGTCCTGTCATTGAACAATGTATGAATAATTTTAAAATAAAATAAAAATCGTGTATCTTATTTTTTCAAATATGTGCAAATTGTATCCAACGTAAAAATCTGTCCATTTTGCTACATTTTTGTATATCAAAGCTACCGGGCTTTGAATTGATTTACTGAGTAAAAATCGAGAATGATCTTAAATATAAATTAATTGCCCACCAGGGGTAGCTCAATTGGTAAGAATAGGAGCTATAAGAGTCAACCGCTGGAGCCAACTCGAGTTCGATTCTTGGTGGGGACGGAGTGGGTTTCCTCCGTTTGGTAGGATAGATGACATTAATAAGAGGCCTTGAGTCCGGGGGTGTCCGGTCCTTGAGCCCAATTTATTTTATAAAAAAATACATATTAATTTACTAAAGTAAAAATCGGGAATGATGAATAAATATATCGCAGAAATTGTGACAAAAATAAAAAAATGTGAACCACATTTTCAATGTTAATAGTGATTAAATTGCAAATCAAGCCTTCATATTTTATTTTCCTTATTATGATCTCTTTGTTTTGTTAAAACTGTTATTTTTTAATTATTATAAATACTCACAAACGGTAAAATTTCAGTAATAGAAGGAAACAAGATGGATTGCAAACACTATATCATATTTGTTGTGTCATTTCACCTTATGTTTTTCACTTTGCTTGTCAAATGTGATATAAAAATTGAGATGGTGAATCGTGTTTCTTATTATCCGAATATAAAAATTTCATTTTTCGACAAAAATAACATGAATTTACATGCAGCAGTGACTCTTAGTCATGATCAATCACATACATTTGTATGTACGAGACCTTGGATCAAATATGCTGAATGTAGATGTCACATTCAGGCATCCGATACTGAGTCAGATATTATCGTATACAAATACAATTCGTTTTGGGACAGGATGAGTCGTATTACCTCGTACAGATTTTATGTGTGGCTGAATGGTGATGAGTTTTCGGCATACAAAGTCGAACTATACTGAATTCTACCAATTATTATTTGGAATTTATCCAGAATCTCCTTTTTTGTAAAAATGTATTTATGAAATTGTGTTTCTACTCGAGCCGGCACGACAATTACTGTTTTTTTGAATGTTTTCTTATTCTGTGTCAACTCAATCAATCTAATGAAACCAGAAGTCTATGTGACACGTATAATAAATTCATTATCGATCAATAATCACAAGTCGACTACTCAAATAGTACTCCCTCCGTCCCATTTTGTTTGTCCAAAAGTACAAAACGCACGGTAATTAAGATAGAAAGAAGATATAAAATGTGTGGTTGAAAATAAATGATTAATACTTAAATGAGTAAAAAGTAAAATATGTGGTAGAGAATAAAGTAAAATGGACAAACTTAAGGGGACACCCAAAATAGAAAGTGGACAAACATTATGGGATGGAGGGAGTATCATTTAACATGATAAAAATGTTTGAACATCCATATAAAAACATAATACAAAATATTGATTACTATTAACTTTCAATTCGATGATTAGACTTAAATATCTTGCAAACTGTAGAAGGAAAATTAGTGTAGTGAAGACGAGCATTTATCTACCAAAATACAACATTTTACAGAACCTTAAGCGCACGCTTCATTTGTTGATCCTTAACATATAGAAAATCCCAGACTGAATCCACAGACCAATGTATCAAATGAGCTCCAGCCAACCTGTCATCATAGTAATAACAACAGGTCAAGCCTTAAGCTGAATGGATTGATCCACACTAAATATCTTATGTACGCAAGCACAACATCGACAGCTCAAGCTTCCCATTATGAATGATGGGATGAATCCACTTGAATGAAAGTAAATAAGTCTGAACCCAAAGAAAGCATTTGAATAATGAGAAAGATAATAGCAAAAGAATTCAAGCTAGTGCTAGAGAAAATAATCTAGAATCAGTTATCATTGCACAATGCAGACTAACGATCAGTGTGTTTATGTTTGAAATTGTTGAAAATTTTACATAGCATATATCAAAAATTTGAAAATGTATACATGAAGAGAAAAGAGAAGCCGTTTGCAATTAGAGGAATATCGCTTGATAAAGTGGGGATATATTTGTATATGCCGAATGCTAGTCACAACGAGGTTAACTAATTTCAGTAATAGGAATGCCAGATAAAAGACCCATCATTATAACTGAGAGAGACGATGCATCAAATTCAGAATAAAAGATGATTATATTTAATTATTTATCCAATAATGATGTTTAATATCATATCACATATGCTCAAAGGAACTAAATCGATCATAAAAAAGATATTTCCCACAGCACTTGTGTCAATTGACGGATTAACAACACAATGATAATGGAAATGGTTTACAAACTAGTGCACAAAGAAACATGCATATCACTGGGGCAATACATATTTGGGATGAAAAATATAACTCATGAAGAAATTTAACAATTGCGAATTCAGATTTTTAACCATCCGAGAAGTTAATTACAAATTCGTTAAGACTTCAAAATGTTTTCTAAGCCAACCAAACAAACAAATAACGGAAAGTCAAACAGTATCAAAAGGACTATGCGTACAATAACAGAAATATCAATAAAGGCAACGGAAATGACTTCATGAAACAGTAACCCACTGAACAAAACATGCCAGAGGCGAGTACCAAAAGAGACCAGCCAGAGTAACAAAAGACACATACTTTTCACTGATGAGATCTTCCTTGAGAGTTTTCACCATCATTGTTGCTATTGCCAGAGTTGCTTCCATATGAACCAGACCCAAACGAACTGAATGGCCAAGGCAACTGTACTCGAAACCCCCCCTCATCACGTGTCTGAGAATTCTCTTCAGACGAGCCACCATTTCCACCAGTTGATGACGATGTACCAGAGCTTCCATCCACCCTAACACTAGACTCTCCTCTCTGCCTACTCGCAGCATGATGCTCATAATCCGGATCATCAGTCGGTAACTCATACCTACACACCGGACACGAATTATGCAGCTCCAACCAAGGCAGTATACAATCAGCATGATATATATGATTACAAGGCATTTGCTTCACTTTCGCTCTTAACTCAAACATGTCCATACACACCGCACACTGCGCATCATCCGACGCCAGCAACTCATCTGTAACAACAACATCCGGCAGCTTTTTCACAACTGCCTTCGACGCAGGAGGCGTCCCATACCTATTCGGATCATTCTCCGCTAGCTGCTGAATCAATTGCTCCAGTCCAGGACCAACAAAATAATCTCCAAGATTAGCAGGCAATTGAAACCCAGTCTCCGCTATACGTCCACCTCCATTATTCTCAATCACAAATTGTATATTACCACCACCACGAATACTACCAACACCAGTCCTCATCTCATTCAAATAGTTCTGCAAAAACACCATCGGATTAAACACCTCCGTTTCAACACTCCCCGATCCCGATCGGCTCCCCGATCCTCCAGCTCCAGCCGCTCCGGCTAAATCATACAACGCGGCGGTGAGATCAGCAGGATTAAACGGCCGGTCATCATTCCCAAAGGGAAAGTGAATCAAATCACCGGAGGAGGTGGAGTGACGACGACCGGAGGATGATGAGAGTGAGAAAAAGGAGGTAGGTTGAGGATTTGGAAGATTAGGGCTTGGAGTTTCGTACTCTTCGAGGAAGCCACCGGAGCAGGTAGGGCAGATGAGATCGGGTGAGGAAATTGAGAGAGGTATGGAGACTATGGCGTCGCATTGGTGGCAGTAGTACTGATTTTGGCCGCCGGTGACGACGGCGGTTCCGCCGGTTGATGACATCAGAGTTTAGAGAGAGGTTTCGATGAAAAAGATTGATATTAAATTTATTTATTAATTTTTTTAATATTTAACACCAAATTAATCAAAATTACGAAGCCCATCACAGATTTATTTTTCCAGCCCAGCCCAAATCATCAACACATCAGTGAACACGAAACTGTTTAATAGAAATTGTCGCCGTCGACGGAACAATCCGCCACCAGCACACCATCAAGATCGAAGCTTTACGCAAAACGCACGATAACCCACGTCATCATTTTAGCTAATTCTTCATAAAGTGGGTCGCTTTAGATTCATGTTTTGCATTGGATCCTCGAATCATCATCTCAGATTCCTACTTTGATGATGAAGTAAGTGGTGTTAGGAAGGAAGATGAAGATTTAGTTTCCTCTGCTTCTTACAGGTTTGTTTGATCAGTTTTGCTGATAAGTTATTGGGGTTAGTGTTTGGGCTTGGCAAGCCAAAATCTGGTGGCTAATTGTACGTGTTTTATGTATTGTGATTGAAAGTGAGCCAGTTTGGGGGAGTCATCAAGTTGTTAATAATTTTGACTCGGATATTGAGGAAAATGGAGCTGGTGATGATGAGGAGGATGAGGTTTATGACTCCACTTCCATCCCCAAGCTGCAATTCAGGTTTTATCTTATTACTTTATGATCAATAATTTCTTGTTGATAGTTGTAGTGTAGGGAATAGTTTCAGTTGATTTTTTTGATGTTGTGAGTATAACTCTTGTTTTTTTGTTGTTTAAGGAACGATATGTGGTCAGCATGGTGGAATGAGGACTTGTCAATGGCTGAGGTGTTGAAAAACAAGGGTAAGATGGCAACGACCACTGGAGTTATTCGAGAAGGGAAGCTTTTATGCTCAATCGAGGAGACTTTGTAAGTGATATGTATTGAAAATGTGTTTTTCATGTTAATATCAAAGAGTTGTATCTTTTCAAAGAAAAATGAAATAAAATACAGTCAATGCACACGAGCTGGTGCTTTCTTATCGTTTCTCTAATACAAGTTTCTCTTTGTAGGTATCTTAGTGAAAGAGGAGCATTAAGCCTCTCGGCGCCTAATGGCCAAGATTCTTTGAACAACTTGTACAAAAAGATTAGTGGAGAAACTTACGGTTGCTCTTGGGAACTGTTTGAGGCCTACAGGCACATGAAGAGCCTTGGGTACATTGTTGTGCGGCATGGTGTTCCATGGACCATTAAAAGCAATAAGACACTGAATCTGACTTCGGAATATGACGCCTTATTTGCAAACAACACTCCAATAAAGGAAGGACTAGAGCATAATTTTGCTGCTCTCACCTTGGATGATCACACTCATTCAGTTGAACTCAACCCTCATTTTGATGTTTACTTACCAAACAGCAAATTTAAAAAGTCGTCTCCTGGCAATCCTAACTTCAAGCTCCATGTTTGCAGGTAATTACCATTTTTATACTGCCAAAGATTTAAATACTTTTCTCTAAATGACACTAGGATCATCTACTTCGTGCAATTGGTTTTTATAGTAAGATTAGCTAGTATATGTACTGATTGCACTTATGGTTCGACAAAATTACTTCTAAATTTTTGTACTCTTATTAAAGTTTTTTCATTTGAAATGTTGATCGTGTGCTTATGCAGGGGCCGCCCACCTTCTAAACATGAAATTAAAATCTTAGAGAGCAAATGTGAAGGCATTCCTCTGAAAATTTGTCATGTGGATCACGACAGGGTCAGTTTCCTTGCTTTCAATGAGGTCCAACTTCCAGAACTACCTTAAACATCAGGTACCAGGTTCAATATTGCCGTGCAACTATGAATGTTATCCCAACTCTAGAAATGTATGGGAACTAAAGCCAAAAATGAAGTTGTAACGCATATGGAAATTAAAATGCAATATCTGCTTTATTTAATTTAGTAAACATAGGAAGTGACAAATAAATATATTGCGGAAACTGTGACAAAATATCATATTGCAAACCATATTTTTCATTGTTAATAGTGATTAAATCGCAAACCATGCAAGGGTATTTTGTTATTTTCTCAATTAACAGGTTTTATTTAGATACTAGTGTTTAAACATTTGAGCATGTGACTTCAAACATTATAAATACTCGCAAATTAATATGTTCAATAACCAAAGAAACAAAATGAATTCCAAACATTATATCATCTTGGTCGTGTTTTTCCACCTGACGTTTTCAGCTTTGCTTGTCAAATGTGGTGCATACATTGAAGTTTTGAATCTGGTTCAAAATTTCAAGAATTTAGCAGTTACTTGTACTGATAAAAATAACAAAAAATTACAGGCACTGGCACACGAGGCTCTTAATTACACTGAATCTCTATTGTTTAAATGTACTGAACCATGGTTTAAAGTTGCTGAATGTAAATGTCAGATTAGGGCTCCTGATGTTGATCGGAATATTACTGTATACAATTCGGAACAGGATATAGTAATTAGTAAGAGGTCGTAAAAATTACAAAGTGATTCTGACTCGGGTTCAGGACGATCTGATTGCTTTACGACTCCTACTTTAATAAATAAAATACAAATTATTATATGGAATTTTTTTCTAGAATAAAGTTTTGTTGACAATGTATCCTCAAATTAAATTCATATTTTGATCAATGAAAGTTTCTTTTTTGGGTGTCCCAAAATATAGTGAACGTTTCCATAAATGAACATTTTCTCTCCTCATTTATTACTCTACTTAACTTCTTTCATCATTTATTATCAATCAAATCATTTTTTACCTAATTCATTCCTCACAACTATTCTCTTTTTTCATTTACTATCTTCACATATTCACTTTTTTACATTTTCTTAATCTACGTGCACAACACCAAATGTTCACTATAAATGGGGACGGAGGGAGTATCTTTTAACCCAAAAGTATATAACCTTTACGGATTAAATGTAACATTTCACATTGACAAGAATAAGAATGAGAGTTAGCTAGATAAACTACCATTCCTAATCATATGTCACCTAAATACTATGATATTAAGATAAAAGTCTTAGATTGTGGTGATATATGTCTCGGACAGGCTAGGTTTGTAGCGACTCGGTTCGGCTGATCTGGTTGAGTCGTTATATTAAATGTCTTGTTTTTTGTTTTCTTAATATATATACGAGTTGTATGATATGAAAATGAGTAATCATTTAACAGTTAGTCATTCGGTCGCTATGAGTTTGTCGAATAAATTTAAAAAAATGCGATAGTTTATGGGAGGAAGTGTGTATGTGAAATGCGATATATTGGGCTTTAGAGTAAATGGGCCGTGCCGAGATTATCCCGGCCCATTTAAACAACCAGTGTTCCTCTCTTCCTCTAAATCAAGACACGCGAAACTCGCGTCGGAAACAATGTCGTCGACGTCGTCCGGAGCGTACGAGAAGGTGAAAGCGGGCCGATTAGCCTTCAAAGACGGGACGTTAGCCACTAGAGCCAAATCGATTAACAAGAAGAAGAAAAAGAAAAAATCGAAACCAATCACCGACGGGATCGAACCTGATGACGTCATCAACAATGAGAACGAAGCGCAGATTCATCAGGAAGGAACGGAAGGAGGAAGCGGAGAGGTTATTTACACGATCGATGCAGCGAAGAAGATGAAGTATGAGGAGTTGTTTCCGGTTGAGGCTAAGAAGTTTAGTTATGATCCTAAGGCGAAGGTGAAGTCGGTTGAGCAAGCTTTGGATGACCGTGTTAAGAAGAAAGCCGATCGTTATTGTAAATGAGGTATCATGTGCTGCTCGCCTGCTCTTGTTGTTGTTGCTGCTGCTTAGTTTCTTGAATTTGTGTTTACGGCAATTGAGTTGGAAATTAGGGATTTGTATTAGAAATCGGTATATGGAGTGACTTGTCTAGATTATGAGCTTATGATAAATTGTAATGGCAGGTTTTCCGAGTGGCACAAGGGCGGACCAGAGGACTTCTAATGCAAGGTCTAGTGATCTTATTTAACTAATGAATTATTACTGTAAGATGTTATTTCTTCGTGAGAGACTTGTTTAGGCTGTAAGGATTTATCTTTCAATGATATTTTAAGTCCGAACTATTTTGATGAACCCTGTGTTCGATAAATGTCTTGGTTATTAGCTGCTGATATGTTTTCCCTTTGTGTTTCGAGTTTTTAGTTTATGAGTGATTTAATCTTTCAAGTATGGGATGCTAACAGTATGCTCGGCCAGGCCAATTTTGTGACCTGTTATTTTGGTGTTCAATAGTTACAAGACTCTGTATGTGGATTATCATAATTGTCTTTATTAATATGTTGAAGCAGCAAGTTGGTATTTTAGAAATTTAGCTTCAGACTTCAGTGCAGGGGTAACAATTTTGACGCAGAATAGAAGAACTTATCTCTAAGGACCAAGAGGCAAACACGGATGCCTTCGCAACAAAAGATAAATACAACGTATACATAACAGCATACAGACTTATTTCCTAAACAAATATTTGTTCGTCAACATCAAAGGGGCATTGTCTTTGGCGGATCTAGCAATTCCTCACATTATTATTGAGAGCTGGCAATGGAATCACAGCAGCATTGCCAGCAGCCCGCCTGTACGGCCTCCCATGTCCCCTTTCTGCTTACCAGATGCTCCAATGGTCACTGAACCAATGTCGAAATTGAAGACCATATTTTGGGTGGCAGGTTATGGCATTATATGCTGTCGACACCTCAACCATAACCTGTAAATAAATGGATTAAATATCAAAAAAGAAACGTATTGTGAAGTGAAGTGAACTATATATCTCGTTTCAAGAGGGCATTAAAGCTGATTTCAGACAGGGAGATCAGCTGGAAGATGAGTAACTGGGCTTGCATGAAACGTTTGTCTCCAAGAATCTTAAAAAGAAACAACATGTCCATGACTAAAGCTAAGTTTGATTCAAAGATGCATCACTTTGAATCCCTTTACTCCATATAAATATATCAACCACAAACTGAGGACAATGATCAAATCTTCTACCGGGTTGTGTAAGAGTCACAATCAAATCCTTCTTAAATAAGCCACATTGTTCGCAAGAGAGGATAGAGAGAAAGGAACATGTCTCCAGTAGGACTGCCACCGGTTTTCGATTCCATCCCACTGATCAGGAGCTAGTGGAATATTATCTCAGGAGGAAAGTTTACGGGATGGAGATCGAGCTTGACATTATTCCTGAGGTTGATCTTTACAAATGCGAGCCTTGGGAGCTAGCAGGTACTTGAGACAATCAGTAAAATTATGTCATCATACAATGTAGTTTCTTCATTTATAATGTACTGACAAAATGTGTTATCAGATAAATCATTTCTGCCAAGTAAAGATCCGGAATGGTACTTCTTTGGTCCAAGAGACCGCAAGTATCCAAATGGGTTCAGGACAAACCGTGCAACAAGAGCTGGGTACTGGAAGTCCACAGGTAAGGACAGGATAGTGATCAGCCAGAATAGAGCCATTGGGATGAAGAAGACACTTGTTTACTACAGAGGTCGTGCACCTCAGGGCATTAGGACTGGCTGGGTCATGCATGAGTATAGGCTTGATGAAAATGAATGTGACGACTCAACAGGCATTCAGGTTCGACGCTTTCTTGTATATTCCTATTCCTAATTCTCTGCATTGCACAGCTTTTGTTTACCTAGTTTTTTGATAAATTCACTTGCTCCCGATAGAGTACATGTCCCCCTGCTTAATCATCACACTTATTCAAAACGATACATAGGCATAAACCCACAGATGCATTGTAGATTTTTTAGAGCATACCGTCTACTGTGCATACTATCTATTCTGCAAATATGTTGCAGAATAGAAATTTATTCTTGGAACAGTTTCCAAATAGTCGAGAAATGGTGAAATATATTGATTAAATAAAAGAGTGGAAAAAGCTCGAAAGAGTAACGTGGGGATCATCACATGAGATGATGCATGGATTGATAAAAAATAGAGCTTTCATTGATCTCCCTTAGGTCTATACAAGTTTCTTTTGCTTATTTTAAATTACTTTCATTTTCTTTTACCAAGAGTATAGCTTAAAACATGGCACTCTAATATTCCCCTTGTCTTTAGATCTCTTTCTCAAAGTGACAAAAGCTACAAGTTTCACTTTTTTCTCACTCCACCAGTCAAGACAAAATCACCATTCCACCGATTTCCTATTACTTTTCACATCCTTAAGCGATCATTGCTCTCTTTATTCCTCAACAGTTTAGTGTGTAGTTACTTGAAAAGGGTCATTAGTTCCATCACTCATATTTCATTTTGAAGCTCAATGCAGGTTTCCTTGCTCATGGTGACTAATACACTGTTGGATCCTCTGTGTATACAGACATTGTGCGATAACATAAGAAAATATATGCAAATGTACTATGTTTTTTGGAAATATTTACACACAAAAAGCTGTGCAGTTAGGCATTAGTTAGAATGGTCCCTTCTTTAACTTTTGTCATGGATGTATATATACATAGATTTAGCAGCATATGGGGCCATAGGTGAGTGTGATGGCTGTCATCAACTTTAACTTTATTCCAAACCCATAGTTGTATCTCCTTTAGATTTTGTTTTATTTACTTGATCAGATGTTATGGTATTCATGGCCATATTCAGCAACAATTGTTGACTGTGCACTGTGCTCTGATCTCTCATTTTGACTAGACATTAGTTTTCAGATTTATAGTCTTATAGAACTCAGCTTTAAGATCACTCCACGTTATCTTCTTGTGTTCCATGTTTCATGAACTTGCATTTTCTGATAAGAACTGAAGGAACCATCTTAGTAATATGAAGTTTGTCTGCTATGAAAAGAATAGTGTATTAATGGCTAGTTTTCTGTGTTTAGTGACTAGAAATTAAAGTTATGGGTATTTTACGTGAGGTTTTAGATTACAAAGTTTTCTCATTGGCACAATTATATTTCGAGCGCGTTGTTGCAAAATATCTTTCGGTTAGTAATAAGTTAAGTGAACGTGGAATACTGTGTATTTGCAGGACACTTACGCGCTATGTAGGGTATTCAAGAAGGACTGTGAAGTTGGCCAGGGGAAACAAGGCCAATGCAGCATGGCATCAGCAGCTCTGATGGATGAGAATACATTAACAACTATGATAAACAATGAGCATGAAATGGTAATGTCTCCGGGCATGGCAATGGGATCACCCTCTTGCAACAGCAGGATGAGTGAAGTGGAAGAGCTGGAAAAAGATGACTCATGGATGCAGTTCATCACAGATGATGATCCATGGTTCTCATCCACTGCCGGAGATCAAGAAATCACAACATTCAATCATTAAAATATTCATCAAGATTTGGGACGAATGTGCACTGTATACACTCGCTAGTAAATAAGATTGAAGACAAAAATGGTGCATCCACTCGAGCTCTGTCAGGTCAGGTCCGGCTGGCTTTATCGCGTGCTACGGAAGTTCCGAATATATATCAGTCAGTAGATCACTCTGATCAAATGTATTTCTGTCAGTTTGGTTCTTGTTTTCCTTCATTGTAATCAAACATGTGGAACCTCTTGTTGTCTGGTTTCTCTAGAGCTTCTTCATCTGCTGTGATTATTCTTGCAAAATGTTTGCTTCTGATTTCCTAAGAAATCCAATATTTATCAAACAAATCTTTTTTAAAACAGAAAAACTGAGTTTCAAAATTCGAATAATACAATTCAGATCTCATGCAACCAATAAGCCACACGAGTTTTATATTTTTAATATTAAATTATGCCGTTTGATTAAATATTTCGACAAAAAATGAATTTAAATTGACTTTAAATTATTTTTCGTATCACTAAATTCCATTACCAATCCTAAGAGTTTTATCCTAAAATTAATCATAAAAATTAATATTAATAAAATATACCACACCGGCCCAAGCCCAAAGCCCTAAACTCAGAAATTCATTCGCATTCTCTAAATATCGACTCCTTAAACCCTCCGCTTTTTTTCAACCGTCCGACAGCCGCCAACTTCAGTTGAATCGATAATGATTGAGGCGGAGGATAACAACGTTGCGCCTGCTGAGGTGGCGCCTGTGGTTGAACAGGTACTTCAGACATTTATGTAGCTGATTTTAGCTCTGTTCAATTTTAAGGTCTAGTGTTTGTGCTTAATTTTAGGTTATATAACACTTTGAGTTTTCTATATGATTTATTGTTATGAAATTTGGAATTTTGAAGGATAAGGAGTTTGAGCAGACGGTGAAAAAGTATCTCAGAGGCGATGGAGCAAATTTAGAGGTAAGCGCTTTTTATGACATTAGTAGTTTTGTTGGTAATGATATGATTAATTGTATCAAAGTATCTTAATTGGTTTGCAGAGTTTGAAGGATAAGAAACTTAAGACTCAGCTTGCGATTCGAGAAGAGTTGTATGGCAAATCTGCACAAACTGCGGCCAAGGCTGAAAAGGTAGGTTTTTTAATTCTTCGATAAGCCTAGGTAGATAGATGTTTAGGATTGGTGGTCATTTTTAATGCAATCGTATGTTTCACGGCTTTGTTCAGTGGCTTATGCCAAGTGAGGGAGGTTATTTGGAGACTGAAGGGATTGAGAAAACTTGGCAAGTAAGACAGGAATCGATTACTCAAGAAGTTGACATCTCTAGTGCCAGAAATCAATATGACATAGTTCTGCCTGGTCAGTTTCTTCTCTATGTTTGGTCATTGTACTTTATCATTTTTGCTCCCCTCTCACTGTTACCTTCTGGTGACATCGACATTAACATATGTGATTTTCAGGTCTTGGACCATATACTACAGATTTCACCTCAAGTGGTCGATACATGGCTGTTGCTGGGCGCAAAGGCCATCTTGCTATAGTGGACATGAGAAATCTGAACATAATTAGAGAACTTCAGGTAATAATGTGGATTAGTTAATGAGGCTGAGATGCGGCTGCCACTATATATCTTATTTGTTAATCACGTAATGCGTTGTATGTTTTTCAGGTGAAGGAAACTGTACGTGATATAGTGTTTTTGCACAACGAAATGTTCTTTGCCACAGCTCAGAAAAAGTAATGCATCTGACATGAAGTACATATGTTTTTGCTGCATACATGTTCAAAAATAGTCTTAGAATACTGTTTACTTGGAATGTTTTTACTGCATTGTGTTTGAAAATAGATTTAAGAAGTTTTTAACTTCGCTCTTATTCGGCTTATCTTTAACTTTTTTTTCTCTACTTATTTATTATGCAGCAAAGCTACATTCATATTGGCTTGCAAACATACCCTTTATTTACATATATGTAGAATTTTCAAATGTTGTCGCTGTGAGGGCTAATATCTCCCTTCAACTTTTGCAGGTATCCTTACATATACAATAGGGATGGAACAGAGCTTCATTGCCTAAAGGTTATTTTTCTCCATTTTCACATTTGTGCTTTCTTAGTGATGTCAAAGTGGCCTCTTTCAAAATTAATAAATTTATTCATGTCTATGAAATTATCTGGTGTGATTATGATTAATTTGTTTATTGCTGTAGCCATAAGTACCAGTTTCATTCACTTAATGGATTATACACCCACACTTCACAGTAATACGTCCATCTTAAGAATGGGCAATCTTGTTGTTACTCAACATAATATTGATACACAATGCATACCTTATAAAATGTTCAAACATCCTCAGTCCTTGAATGTATTGCGTTTTTTGTTTCAGGAACATGGTGCAGTTGAGAGGCTTCAGTTTCTAAAAAATTACTTCCTCATTGCATCGATAAATAAATTTGGTCAGCTCCGCTATCAGGATGTGACCATGGGTGCCATGGTGGCTAATCACCGTACAGGACAAGGACGTTCTGGTGTAATGGAAGCTAACCAATGGAACGGTGGATTGGTGTGGGACATCCTTCTGGAACTGTAACCATGTGGAAGCCAACTAGCCCAAATCCCATTATCAAGATGCTATGCCATCACGGGCATGTTAATGCAATGGCGTTCCACCCCAATGGTAATATAATGGCCACTGCAGGTGTAGAGCGAAAAATAAAAATATGGGACTTAAGGCAGCTTAAAGTTTTGCAAACCATACCAAGCCAAGCCGTGAGTTTAGATTTCAGCCAGAAGGGGTTGCTTGCTGCTGGTGTTGGATCATATGTTCAGATATTGAGTGATCAGTCTGGCAATCATGAGTACAGCCGATACATGGGTCACTCTGTAGCTAAAGGTTATCAGATAAAATCCGTGTCATTCAGACCATATGAAGATGTTTTGTGCCTTGGGCATTCTATGGGGTGGTCATCTATTCTCATCCCTGGTGCTGGGGAAGCTAACTTTGACTCATGGGTGGCAAATCCATTTGAAACAAACAAGCAAAGAAGAGAAAAGGAAGTCAAATCTCTCATGGATAAGCTGCCACCAGAAGCAATCATGTTGGATCCCAAGCAGATTGGTAATGTGAGGCCACCTTCACGGAAAGAAAAGAAGTCAAAGGAAGAAAGAGAAGAAGAATTGGAAGCTGCAATTGCAGAGATTAAAGGCAAGGATTTAAAACATAAAACAAAAGGACGGAACAAACCTAGCAGAAGGTTGAAGAAAAAAATGGAAGGTGTTGACAAAGTGAAAAGACCGTTCATGGAACAACAAATTAAAGAAGAGGACTCCCGAAAGAAACAGAAGACACATCACGAAGTTGAATTGCCAAAATCCCTGCAGCGCTTCTCGAAGAAGAAAAATTAAGTACTGCTAGGCGCATGGAAGAACTCTCGATGATATTCATCAACTGATATACCGTGAAATTACTGTAGGTTCTGTTCGTGTAATCTGATTTTTATTTTGACATTTCCCTGTGTGATGTCACACTTCAAATTTTGAGGCTCTAAAATCCATCAATGGACAAGTTTGAGAATTGTGTTTGGGGTTATGTACTGTCGCCATCATGTTCGATTTTCTGTAGAAACAAATGAAGAACATATTTACACCTTCAAACTGTCGTCCGGCGTAAAAATTCTTGGCAAGAACAACAAAACCGTGTTCTACAGCTACTGTGACACAACCAATGTCATCTTGTCTCTTGCTCCGGCAATGCCCTTTCCCTCTGTATATATACATGAAGAAAGCAGGCTTTTTACTAAATAACACTTAAACCTGCTTGAAAAATGGTCTCTTCAAAAGCAATGGCAATTTCTGTACTTGTGATAAGGGTGACGGCACTTTTGTCACTTGCCGGAGCAGCGACTTTGATGGTCACCAATAATCAAAAATCCGATCAGGACAAAATTTCTTTCAAGGATCTGTACACGTATAGGTAGATACTTCGTCTTAGCTTCTGTCTGTTTCCTTGCTCTATGTATTTCTGAGTATGCATTTCATTTCCACTTGAGTGTATTTTTTGCAAGGTATGTTGCTGCTGCCAGTTTGGTTGGATTTACCTACAGCTTTGTGCAATTACCATTTGCTGTTTTTCTCGTGGCAACGGGAAGAGGATGTTTCGGAATGGTTTTTTGCCAGAGTTCGATTTTTTCAGTGATAAGGTTAGCCCCAGCTGAATTTTAACACTAAAAATTCATTTACTAACAGCATTTTTAAAGATCAAAATGGAGTGTCAAAACTGCTTCTCTGATAATGGTTGTGATGATATTGAGCAGATTATGAGTTGGTTTCTAGCCACTGCGGTCGGAGCTGGAATTGCGGTTACCTACGAGTTGAAAAAACTTCTGGAGGGAATTCTTGCTGCACTTGGTGCATCTGATGATGAGAGATCAAAACTTGATGAATTCCTAAACAGAGGATACATCTCTACTGGTGTCTTGGCTCTTGGTTTTTTCTGTCTTGCCATTTTATCAGTCATTTCATCCCTCAACCGGATTCCAGCTTCATCCAGAAAAGGCTTCTTCGGATGATGATCTCTGAGAGTCTTATGATTCCTTGTCATATTCTTGAATTTAATGTAACCTAAAATATATGAACTCTTCCGAATAAAACTATCAAATTGTGACAGTCTGGCAGGTAGGAAGCGATCAGGAATGGTGAAGCGATCATAAAACTTAAAACATGTAGATAAGATGAAGCATGTATGAGTTTAGAGTTTGAGATTTCAGAAAGTCAAACCTTGTGCAAATGAGTGATTACAAAAACTTAAGAAAGACCCAACAAACAATTATACTGACAGAACAGACTAGCACAGTACAAACTTACAATGTGAGCACTGAGCATTAAAATGTTATGGTGGCAAACAGACAAGAGACAAAACCAGGATTGATGTTCCAGCAGTGATCAGTTGTAATGAGGCTGATGTTGTTGTAAGGGGTGCTTCAGTCTACATGGGTTGAAGGTGGGGGGTCTCTGTGCCCAAGATAAGAGTCATCATCATCATCAGCTATGGGATTCCGGAATGAGTAGTAATACGGGGAGCTCGAACAGATTTCATCGATGCGGTCAGCTACCTCGGACATGGATGGTCGATTGTCTGGGTATTGAGCTGAGCAGTCAATTGCGAGTTGTAAGAGTTGAAACATTTGCTCTCCAGCATTTTGATACCTGAGTAGCTCTGCGTCAAAGACTTCAGATGACCATTCCTCGCGAACAATGGACTGTACCCATCGAGGTAGGTCTACACCTTCTTCGTTTAATATTTCATGAGTAGGCGCTTTACCAGTGATGAGTTCTAGTAGTAATACACCAAAACTGTAGGTATCGGCTTTTTGGGAAACTTTACGAGGATCTGTGACTTCAGGTGCACGGTAGCCGGATACTCGATTGGGTGTGGATGCAGGGCCGACAAGGTGAGCAAGGCTGAAATCAGAAACTCGGGCTTCATATGAGGCGGTGAGGAGGATATTGGATGATTTGATATTTCCATGCGAGATGTTCGGTCCTTGGGAATGCAGATACGCAATGCCTCGAGCAGCTCCCAATGCGATGCTAGACCTAATGTTCCAACTCAATGGAGTTCTTCCTGAACCTTTGTTTCCTGTCATAAAACAAAAACATGCATTCAGGGAAATTTGAGAAACACAAGTAGCAAAAATAACGAAAATAACGTAGTAAAGATAGGCTGACCGTGAAGGAGCGCGGATAAACTTCCCATTGCCATATAATCAAACACAAGAAGCTTCTCATCTCTGCTGAAGTAATACCCTTTAAGAGGAAGTATATTCTCGTTAACATTGCACCAATCACTTCAATCTTCTCCCTAAATTCCCTTTCAGTAATTACAACATCCTTTAGCCTCTTCACAACCATCATAATTCCGTCATCCATGGAAGCCTTGTAACAAGTTCCGAAACTCCCCTTTCCCAAAACCTCAGCCGAAGCTTTCAACAGATCCTCAATATCAAATACCTTCGCCGTATCCCCAAAAAATACCAATTTCTTCTCCCCATCAATACCAAAACCTCCAACATAATTAACATCACCTCTTCCATTAAATGACAATGCAGCTGCAGCAGCAGCCGCCACTGAATATTGACCACTAGGAGCGCCTCCGCTTCCAACTTCTCTCGCCACCTTCCCACCATGCGACCCTGTCTCCGCACTCTTCATGATTGCAACATCCATCGAACGTGAATTCCTCCTCTTCCTCCGACAAAACACACTCACCATCACCACCACCGCCGAAATTATCAAAAACCCCATAAACGATCCAATAACAATACACGCAATGATAACAGGAGAAAACTTTCTTTTCTCATGTTTATCAACTTTACCTTCAACGCCCACAATAGCTAGTGGATTGTTCTCAGGACAAGACTTTAACGGCCCGCCGCAAAGCTTATTTCCATCAAATGCGCTAGCAGGAAATGACCTCAAACTCGCAGGAATATTTCCACTCAACTTATTATTCGAAACATTAAACAGTTGCAAATGCCGAAACTTCAACTCAGGGAGTGTTCCATTGAACTGATTTCTTTCCAAATACAAAGTCTTCAATCTTTTAAACTTATTTATCTCAGTCGGAACCTCGCCGGAAAACGCATTATCCGCAAGATTCAGTCTAACTAAATTCCTTAACTTAAACAAAAAATCAGGAATAGGGCCTGAAATGTCATTACCTTGCAGATACAGATTTCTCAATTCACCACAAAACCCTAAATCTGCAGGCAAGGGGCCAGTTAGGGCATTCAACCGGAGACTGATAACACTCAAATGAGTCAAGTTGCTAAAAACACCATACGGGATCGGACCACCGAGAGAAGCGCCAGGAAGGCGCAGGCCAGTGACATGTCCGCCTTTGCAAGTTACGCCGGCCCAATTACATGGGGTAGCTTGGATGGTATTCCATGAGAATGTACGACCACGGACGGCCAAGGCGGAGCGGAGGGTTAAAAGGGCTGATTTTGCTGCAGTGAGATCTGGGTTTTCTTGGAGAAAAGCTTCGAGGACGGCGGCGCAGGCAACGGAAGAGACAGAGGAGGTTAGAATGAGTGTTAGGAAGATGAAAGGTGACATCTTTAGAAGTAAAATGTGGTAAAGTTTGAAGCTTTATTAGGGTTTGAGGTGCATGGAGGACTGCATTATGGAGTCTGGAGTGGTGGTTGTTTTAGGGTTCAGAGGTTTGCTGATTCTGACAAGAATGGTTGAAGAGAGAGAAAAGTGGGAGTTGGGGTCGATGATGATGATGGTGGTTGTAGTTGTGGATTGGATTCAAAATTTAATTTAATTTAATTAGATTAATTTAATTACTCTAAAATTGAGAAAAAATGGAACATTACTGAAGAAAATGGTTAGAAATTTGAACTCCAAATAATAAATTTTCTCAATTAATTTTTCTAAAAATGAGTGTGCCTTTTTGTGTCCTGAAATTTATGTCAATTAATTTGTAGACTAATGTTAGTTGTCACCACAAATATTTAGACAATTTAAACTCGTTTATAAGCTTGGTTAATACATTTATCACATGTTATATTTATATAATTGTCACACTTCAAATTCACAAATATTTTGAAAATTATTTTATTTAATACATGAGTTAAGATATAGGAGGACGATAAATTTTTTTGGAATTTAAGAACTTCATATCAATGTTACTTTTGTTTGATATAACGCTTGAAATTAAATTAATTTTTAATTAAATAGATAGTTTAGTTTATAAAATAACAATCAAAATTGACATTTATCGATATCAACCATTGCATGCTTTGAAATACGATTGTGAAGATATCAACAATTATCGATGTCTTACATGATCTTTTTTTTTCTTTCTTACATAATTAAATTACTTACCAACTTAATTTTTTCTTTGGTAACATAATATTTTTTCTTGGAGTTGAGAATTAAATCAAATTTGTCTTATTCACTAATTGATAATTGGATGACAATTTAAATTATAATATTAATTGTTGCGAAAAGATATATATGGTAAAATAAGAATTTTGTTGCGAAAGATATAGAGTCCAGATCCTGTGCGACCCATGTAATTTTTTAAATCAATTGCACTTTTCCACGTAAGTGCGTGTATACAATGACAGACAAAAAGTGCACAAAACGACAAGTGCATTTACGCACTAAACGATAAAAATTATAAAGTGTAGTTTTTAAACAATTGGATCAAAATGATCCAACGGTAGATAAGTGGGTCTCAATTGATCCTAACTATATATCAATATTTAATACTCACAGTTGCCATGGAATTTTGTTGCAAAATATTTACTTATTTGGGTTCGATTCTTAATGGGGAAGTTTGGGGAATGTGAATGCCAAACTGATGTTGCAAACTTGCAATATGCATGTAAAGTTAAGAATCGAAAAACCTGGGTGTAGTTTAGTTTCCTGGTTGATCTCACTTCCACAGCACTTTGCTTACACATGGGATTCTCGAAACAAGTTCTTGCATGCTGGTCTATAAATGCTGTAAGAACATCAGCATTGAGGAACAGATTGCGAATGGCGCATTCAAGTGCATTTCGAAACATCTAGTACATTGTTTATCTCCCTGCCATGATGAAAAGATTGGAGTCAGCTGATATCCATCCTAAATTTCAAGAAAGCAAAGGCTGAGCTTGTAAAATGCACCTTGATTAACATCTTAAAAAACATGAGACAGATAAGTTTATGCACCTAAGCTTACCACCTTTGACAAATCAAATAAATAAAACTCGAAGAAGATGAAATGAAGCTATCATACAACTGTTGGTTCTAATGATTGGCTTGCACTAATAGATTCCAAGCCTAAGGGCTTCAAACTATTATAATCATATCAGGCAATGTAGGAACCCTAAACACTTGCCAAGTAGCCAATTTGAGGGTGTTTGCGCCACACCCCTCATATTTCAATCAACATAGCATAAGTAGTTACTCAAAAGTACCCATTATTTTACTAACCTTTTTATTGGTCTGCTTCTCATCCTAATCATTGCCTTGGAGAATCAGATTATCTGCCGCTAATCATAGCTTAAGATATTGTGCCAAACAACAAATATTGAAACCATGTTATTCGACAAAAACTAATAGTTTTCTATCACATCACATAGATAACTGATTTTAAGGAAACCAAAATGTATAGAAATGCTAAAAATATTAGACATATGCATTTAGCTGAAGGACTGATGGGGTAGAATAGGGGTTCTGCGGGGTAGGATAGAAGGGAATAATTTAATTGACTTGAGAATGAGGGTTGTCCATTCCTTGACCAATTAAAAAAAATACTACTAGATCCTAAGTTGAAAGAGATAGGAGTTCAGTATTTTTCAATTTGGAATGGCATCAAACTGCAGTTCCATAAATAAGTATTTCTTAACTAAATGGAGTGATTGAAATGAGGAATAAACAAATAGAGCAGCAAGCTTGAATCAAAGACAGTGACACCACAACGTACTATCTATCCTTTTAAATACTAGAGGAGTGTCATTTTTCAAACATCCCACCAAACATTAAGACTTCTTTGATTCCCATTGCCTATACATACTTCATATAAAATAAACTCATATAATTAAATACTTATTCCCAAGTTATTATTCGTTTGGTAGGGTGGGGTGTCCTATTGGGACCTCCTCAATATTCCTCCAAACCATAACCATGTGTTTTGTGTATTCACCTCTTCGAATAGCCCACAAGAAAATAATTTTTTTATTCGATTCTCAATTTTGATATTTTATGTTTTTTTGAACTACCATTTTTAAGAATAAATACTAACCTTTCATCAGTGTCCACCACAATCACCATCAAGCCTCTCTTTTCTATCAAATGGGTAACTCAGTCTGTGGTCCTTCAATCCTCTCAAATGGCGCAATCAAGATAATACACTCAGATGGCAAACTAGAGCTTCAAACAAGGCCTGTGAATGCAGCAGAGGTGATGCTAGATAATCCAGGACATTTTGTGTGTGAAGCAACTGATCTGAAAATCGGCCACCGAATTCCTGGACTGTCGGCTGACGAGGAGCTAGAGATTCGTCATGTGTATTTTCTCATTCCTCTGGAAATGCTTTACTCAGTTTTGACTAGTGAAGAGATGAGTGCCTTTACTTACCGAGCTTCAAAAGTTCTGATGAAGCGGAATAACTTTGGGAAGATATTTCCTGTTCACTGTATGTTTTCTGTGGATGCTAAGGAGATGTTAGGTGAGGGAGCGGCTGGAGTGTCAACGGACACAGAGAGATACTCCAAACAGAGATCCTGGCGACCTGCACTGGAAACCATTGTTGAGTATCCGAGATAATCAACCAGCTCAAAAAAGTTCTGATTTTCCATTTCTTTGCACTTCTTAAATTTAGTAACCTTTCTGTAAAATTGAGAGTATAACTGTATAAGAGTCTGGCAACTGAGCTACAATCAGTATTTTCTATTAATAAAAAATACAACTTAACACGTTGACTTGAAACAACGGCCGACTTTGTCAACAGTTCAGATTGACGTGTGATTAACAAATTGCAAACCGACTAAGTTCAAACTGGGAAAACTTCACAAGTATCGAAGAAACAGAAAATTGTGCAAGTCAAACAAAATATTAAATTAGTGGTAAGAAATGGAACCCAAGCTTAGCAGTAACATGTAAGAAGCCAGCCAGTTGCACACATTTATATTAAGAAATTTCAAATTAGTCAATCTGAAAGTGAAATCAATACTTAAGATGGAAGTCAGCTGCAATCACGGGAATTTACAGATAAAAAAGCTACATACTTGAGAAATCCTGTATGTAGTCGTTCCACATTGCTTCAGCGATAGAATCACGCAAACTTGATGATAATTCGATTTCTTCCTGGCTAAAAGGAATGCTGATATCTTGTAAGTCAACAGGTATGTCCGCGGTTTCTGGTTCTACCGGCCGAGATGGATCGTGTATTATTGGACTGGATTCTTCTTGGTATTTCTTGAAAATCCAATCATTAGGATTTTCCCTATGGATGTAATTGTGTAATGCACAAGCTGCAATGACCAACCTAACTTGTGTCTGCAATGGGTATGGGGGAGTAGACGTCAAAACCGGGAATCGAGCCTTAAGAGCACCAAAAACGCGTTCGCTGGCGCTTCGTAAGACTGCATGACGAAGATTGAACAGCTCTCTAGCGTCTTGAGCGTGCATGCCATTCGCAAATTCAGGAGACTGGTATGGGACGCCTGGATAGGGCGCAATGAAGCCAGGAATATTTGCATATTTGCTGTCAACTAAATAATATTTACCTGTTGACATTCAAAAGTATATACATCCTGAATCAGATATTTACAACAATGTGTAATCTCCAATATACCAGATTTTGGCCTACTGAAATAGTTAAGTCTAAGAAGAAGCGTAAATTACCTTCCGGGACTTGCATATTGTTGCGCCTTGTGATTGCAGACACTAGAACTCGCAAGTCTTGCGCTGATCCCTCCCATCCAGCTAAAACATATTGAAATTCCATCTCAAATGAGCAAGCAGCAATGACATGTTGTGATATTAAGCCATTTTTGTTTCTAAAGGGACCCTGCTCGTCAATACCCACCATCACTGGGAGGTGCATTCCATCCACAACGCCCGCACAATCCTGATTCAAGATTTTCGATCACAATTAAACAACACCAAAAAATAAAATTTATACACAAAAGGTTCCTTTCAGCTATAAATATTACCTTGAAATAAGGATAAAACCGTGAATCTCCCAAAATCTGAGGTGAAATATCTGAACCTGAAGCCGAAGGTTGAAGTAACTCCAAAGATATCCGCACAATCGCATTCAACACATTATTAAAATGTCGACTAATAGTTTCACCAGAATACCTAAACAGCTCCTGAACAGCTCTAGTTCTCAAATTATGTCCAACAACAAACATAAAAATAGCGATTTGCTCTTCAATTTTGATCCTATTAGTGTGGCGTAAGAGGCCTTTGGATTGCAGAATATGGCAGAGTTTGTAAAACTCTTGCTTGCCCATTCTGAAATTTTCAAGGCAGTTTTCATTAGGTCCGTCTAGAACATCGTCTACAAACTTTGTACCGCCTGTTGAGGGAGTGATGGCGATACCCTTTTGCACGTTGTTGTCAAATATTTCATCTTTCTCTTCATCTGAGTTGTCCATCGGCGTTTGAGACTGCAGAGATGGATAAAGGAGGTCAATTTTTCATCAGTAAGTGTTGTGTGACAGGACTGGAAACTCAAAGGGAAGTTGAAGATCAAACTGTGATAATGATGTGAAGGAGAACTCCGAAGACAACAAAGTATCGAATCGAATTGCAGAGACTTTTCACTCACCAGATTTCGATTATCTACGGCGGCGACGGAGAGGCGGAGCGTAAGGAACAATGAAGAGCCAGCTAGTATACGACGTCGTACGGTTATTTTGCTTATTTCCAAAGGTTAGGATAGCAACTGAAACGACGGCGTATGCTTCTTTCAAATTGCGGGTTCGGATCCGGTGCAGCGTACAGCATTATGCAGCGGATTGAAAACTATGTAGTTTAGTTTAAATGTTTGTAAAACTATGCCGTTTTACTAAAACCCAAATTAAAAATTATTGAACCCTTTCTAAAACGACGTAGTTTTATACCTGAATTACATAGTTTTACACTTAAACTCTGTGTTTTGAATCCGCTGCACATTGCTGTTCGCAGCACAAGATCTCATTCCTCAAATTGCATGGGCAAACTGATCACACACAAAATTGCACTATAAATAATTTTTTTGATAAATTTGGTAATTTTTACTACTAAATAACCCTGGATCTGAGAAGGGCAAGGCTACATAAGTCATGACACAATGGCACTTCATTTTCACAGTTTCATCACAATATCGAAATCTCTGAGTTTTAGATAATATGAACAGACGACGGGGATTTGCATTTTCGATTTCACTCAGTAGAAGTGTGGTCCGGGTGCTGGTTGTGGATCTGAGCCTGGGGCATATAGCGAAACAGTCATGATATCCATGGTTGAAATCTGATTCAGCTCGTTCAATGCTGTGCTTAGATGTCCATTGGCAATTAAGTATGGTTTGAGAACCCCGATTGCATTTCTCATCTTGGATTGCTGCAAATCATCAGATGGTAAGACACTTTTTTTTTCATTTCAAAACAAAATGGTTCACAAAAACATGGAAAAAGTTCAGTACATAGAAACAACATACGAGGATTCATACCAATAAAGTCACTAGGAGTGAACTCAAAGTCCCAAAAGAAATGAATGTTTAAGAAAATTCAATTTATAAAAAGCAGATCTACACACTATCTATACCCTAATATGCGGCATGATAAAGTTTAAACTCGTTAAACTGTTCGCTAGTTAAGATATAAGATATCACTGTTTGGAGGCTGGATCTGCACACGTGTGTCATGCAACACTCTATATCCGGAAATGTTATATATAATAAGCAGAAGTACACATACTTGTCAAGCAAAGTTATGTAGTAGTAATATTTAGAATCATGTAAATGTAAACAGACATTAGCTGCTAGAGTTTGGCTCCAGAGTTATTTCATCACAATTCAGCATTCAATTCATGCCATTATGTGTGCGTTAGAAAGTCTGTTTCACACCAAGCAAACCACACAATCGAACTCGATTGGTAAAAAACAGTACATAGATTTATGACATATCTGACACAAATCAGCTGATAACTGAGAAATGATAAAAACGAACATTAAAACTTTTAAAAGTAAAGTACTGCAGAAAAATGTTAATCGAATGCAAGTATGTGAATAGGAATTAATTAGATACAACCCAATTTTTCTATAAAGAATTAAAGATTGATACTTACCATAGAATCCAGCTTCGCCCTGACCTGTGCATAGTCCACCATCCATTGCGGCTCAGTTGGTCCCAAAACTCTCGATCCAACCTTCTCAAATCCAACATCAACAAATAATAAGATTCAATCCTTTCATATTTTCATGTCCTAACTAGTTACATATGGAAACAATAAGATCACAGAAAAAAACTATGTTTCCATTAATTCTTACATTATCGGGACACAAACCAATTCTACTTTGCACAATCAGCATTTGTCCGCTACCCTGTGTCTTCCTCGGCTTCCTTCTCCTCTTCACACCAACAGCAGCAATTGACTTATTAGACCGACCAACATCATTCACATCAGCCACCAATCTCGACTTCGCAGGCCTACCTCCACTCCCATTCGGTTCACCCGAAGGTCCACCCAAAACAACCCTTTTCTCCGGCGCAACTAAAATCGCCACAGGAACCCCATTAGCCTCACTCAATGCCTCAACACCAACACCAACTCCAGCCTCCAGATTAGTGTCAGGGGTTATCATCAGCTTCTGGGGCCGAGTCTGCTTCCTACGTGTTGATCCGCCTTTAGAAGCAACACCCATCATCTGCTGAGTCGCATTCGTTCCATTGATCACCTGCAAAGATAAAAATTCAACACAAAAAAGAGATTAAAATCATGATAAAGTTAGGGTTTTTAAGTTTTAAGTTTTAACTACAAAAGGTTGAAATTGGAAGCGAGGGAAGACGGTACATCGGGAATTGGAGCTGGAAGGATGTGGTGGGAGGTAGCTGCGGCGATTGAGTGAGGAAGAGCGCCGAGAGTTGCGGCGGATTGTGGTGGGTTGAAACGGAGGGGGTCCATTCGATGCTGACGAGACCAAGTGAGAGAAAATTCAATTAATTATTTCAATAATGAAACTTTGTTTTATTTAGGAAAATGTCATACGTGACAAAATTGTTCAAAAGTGTTCAAATTCATTTGGTGGAATGTTTTTTTTTGGGTCAATTTTTTACAAAATGTTCTAATATTTTACTTTAAATTTCTTATATTTTCTAATTGTATATTCAACATGCGCATTTTTTTTGTTGTGAATACTAAAATAATGTCGTTTTGACTTTTTATTATTACAACTTACAAAATTTTGAGTGAACTATTTCAAATTTTGTAGTTTTAGCTCGTATCAAGTAGATTTTACTACACTGAAATTGTTTCGAGTGCGACGAATATGCAAATTAGCCTTCGATTTCCCAAAAGAAAAAAAAATTCGAGAATTAATAATTACAAAATATTTTCCATAAACTTATTTAAAATATACGTATACGAGTGGAGGAGTTAATGCATCAAACTAAACTTTATCCTTAAAAAATAAAAAACACAAGTAATTATTGTTGGGAAGTTGAACCACTCCGCTACATCCACGTCACAAACAGTAATAATCCTCTACATACACCCTAACAATACTATTCTACACCCTCACCCATGAAGCGACTCAACGCGGCAAATCTCCGATCCATTCTCCCCCATCTCAATCTCCGAATCGAATTCCGAGCTACCCATTAATCTGAACCAGATCCCATTTTTCGATTAGTCAACCCAATCTCCTAACTTAAGGGTTGCGCTAAATGGGGGGAAGTGGAACATTGGTTGGTGGAGTTCGTCGCTGGTTTCAACGCCGCACTACCACCACTTCTAGTAAGAATACTAATAATAGCAGCCAGAGCGATTTTCGAGGCGAGACATCCTCTACATCGCAGGAACGAGTCGGAGATGATGATGAAGATGGGATTAGAGTTGTTGATGATTTTGATTTATCTGGTTTGAAGTATATCAAAGTTCCTGATCGTATTTCATTCACTATCTTGCCTGCTCAGATGGATTCACATAAAAAGGTTTAGTCTTTGTTGATTTTGTTTCTGGGTTTTTGATGATTTGGGTCTGTGTTATGATTTGGGTGATCTGGTGATGAATGTGGTTTTGATCACGTTGATGTTTGTTTTACTTTTTTAGCTTATGTTAGTATAATGTGTTGATCTTTGTAGCTGGAATATCACTCCCACTTCTTGTCTCGTTGGCCTTAATGCATTTAAAATGACAATGATTAGGAACAAATTGATAAGTTCTAAGTCTGCAACGTTGGTGCTTCTTGCTGTGTCTCCTGTGTTTTTGAATGATGCTGCCATTATGATTTCCAACTTTGGGAGGTTGGCGTGTTTTATCTCTATCTTTTTCAGTTTAGGTGTTTACTGACATAGGTCGTGTCAATGTTTGTTTAGGGTGGAGAGGCAGAATTTTTCACTGAGTACGGGGAAGCTACTCAGTACCAAGTAAACGAGGTTGTTGGGAAAGGAAGTTATGGGGTTGTTGGATCTGCCATCGATACTCACACGGGGGAGAAAGTTGCTATTAAGAAGATCAATGATGTGTTTGAACATGTGTCTGATGCGACTAGGATTCTTAGAGAAATCAAGCTCTTGCGATTGCTTCGCCATCCAGACATTGTAGAAATTAGACATATCATGCTTCCACCCTCTAGAAGAGAGTTTAAAGATATTTATGTGTGTTTGAGCTTATGGAGTCTGATCTTCACCAAGTAATTAAGCGAACGATGATCTTACTCCCGAACACCATCAGTTTTTTCTCTATCAGCTTTTGCGTGGTCTGAAATACATTCATACAGGTTAGCTATTTTTTCGTGCTGAGCGATTCATTCATGAACTAAATGTATTCTCATCAGTGATTATTAATGTTTTACTAACTAAAGGTGAATACTGATAAATATCTGTTTCAAATTTGCAGCTAATGTGTTCCACAGAGACTTGAAGCCAAAAAATATCCTTGCAAATGCAGATTGTAAACTGAAAATTTGTGATTTTGGGCTAGCTCGTGTATCTTTTGATGATGCTCCATCAGCAATATTCTGGACCGTAAGTATGTCAGCCCTTCAAGTCTAGACATCTTGATTCATTCCCATACTCTCTCGTCATCAGGTTTTGTCATACACAATATTAAGCCCATGGTTGGAATTTTAATGTACTTATATGTATGTGAAGGATTATGTTGCCACCCGATGGTATCGTGCTCCTGAATTATGTGGCTCCTTCTTTTCCAAAGTAAGTTTGTTTCATTCTTTAGCCAGTTGACTTATCATCCTTTGTCAGCTTTGAGCA
Source organism: Sedum album (assembly GCA_006409495.1). Classification (NCBI taxonomy): domain Eukaryota; kingdom Viridiplantae; phylum Streptophyta; class Magnoliopsida; order Saxifragales; family Crassulaceae; genus Sedum; species Sedum album. The sequence continues at coordinate 4,720 of QZGG01001512.1, read as the reverse complement.
AAACTTTTTTACTATCTCAATCAACAAAATTGCTTAAGAGTAATTTTCATTTCAGTACACTCCTGCAATTGATATTTGGAGCATAGGATGCATATTTGCTGAAATGCTATCTGGAAAGCCACTTTTTCCTGGAAAGAATGTTGTCCACCAGTTGGATCTTATGACAGATTTGCTTGGTACTCCCCCACCTGAATCAATTGCAAGGGTTAGTTCTCATGTTCTATGTATCACTTTTCTCCGACGTCTCTAAGCCTTATATACTGGTTTCTCTTCATCCTCAACCTCATCCTTTCATATAATACGTACTCTTTGGTCATTCTGAGCTCTTAATTAACGAATTGGGTCCAAACACACTTTTATCCTTCTGTTGTTTGAATTTGCTTAACGTGTAGTTTCATTGTGACTATTGATAGATTCGCAACGAAAAAGCAAGAAGATATCTGGCAAGTATGCGTAAGAAACAACCAGTTCCTCTCTCCAAAAAATTCCCCAATGCAGATCCGCAGGCACTGTCACTACTTGAACGCCTTTTAGCTTTTGATCCAAAAGAACGTCCGTCTGCCGAGGAGGTAGATTTCAGCAACACATGACTCAGTTGTCTTTATGAAGGGGCACACTTATACTGAAAACATTTTTCATGTCTCCAGGCATTAGCTGATCCTTACTTTCATGGTTTAGCAAATGTGGACCGTGAACCATCAACAACGCCCATCTCAAAACTTGAATTTGACTTTGAGAGGCGGAAACTGACAAAAGATGATGTACGAGAACTGATATACAGAGAGGTTTGATCTTGTAATTTGCAGTTTTTTGGTTGTCATGTATTTGCTTTTGTATCATACTTTGAATATTAATCACAAAGTTTACAGATACTTGAGTATCATCCGCAAATGTTGGAAGAATATCTACAAGGTGGAGAGCAGACTAGTTTCATGTATCCAAGGTGGGTGTGTATTCCTTATTATATAACATTACATAACGCAAAAAAGTATACCGTTGTAGCCTCTGTCTGGGTAAATTTGGTCTGTTTTGAGATTCTTTCGAGTATATCATATCAGTACTAATTTATATGTATCATTTTCAGCTGAGACGAACTTCACGCTAGTTTTGAGGATTATAGAATTTAATCCAAGTACTAGCTTATTAAATTTTCTTCAATGATGCAGTGGTGTGGATCGCTTTAAGAGACAGTTTGCTCACCTTGAGGATGGTTTCGGTAAAGGTGAAAAAAGCTCTCCACTTCAACGGCAGCATGCTTCGTTACCCAGGTATGATGATGTAGGCCTGACTGTTTTTGTTACTATCTATGTCATATGACTCATATCTCTGTATCCGTAAGCTCTGTTCAGAGAAGAAATTTTAACAGAAACTGTGCATGAACAATAAATGAAAACTGTAACATCAATGGTTAGTGTGGGAAAGCAATTTGAAGGAATCGAAATTTGTGAGGTGTGGAGATAGTGTTTTCCTGCTTAGAGATGTCATTGACATTCTAGAAAACTTACATTAAGAAGAATTCATTGTGCTGACTTGTCCATCCATCATTGGTCATTGAGAGCATTTAGTTACTAGAGAAGCTCGATTTTTGTTATTTTTCAAGTAGGTGAAGGTTTAATCACTTGTGGTATTTCTTGGACGAATGGTTCCAAATTCTTTTGATTTCTCCTTCCTGTAAATATCATAGATTTGACGTTTTTTCTGTATTCAGGGAGCGAGTGCAAATCCCAAAAGAACTTGCTGCTGCTAAGGAGGATGCACATAATAATGTTGCAAAATCTACTGCTATAATGAATCCGTCAGGATCTCAGGACAGAGACATTGATGCAAATGGGATTAATAAACCAAATTACAGTGCCCGTAGCCTGCTGAAAAGTGCTAGCATCAGCGGATCTAAATGTATCGGCGAGGGTAAAAAGAACCCTGAGGTATGTATATGAAGTTTAACTTATTTAATTTCTTAAAAAACTATACAGCTTATTAAAAAGAAGCACCCTGATATTTAGCGAAGCAACCATCAAGTTGCCACTATTTTACAATCGAGTTCTTTGTAGTTTCCTTACATTTGCACATTTTGCAGGATGAACCAATTGAGGAGCTAAACGAAGAGGGTGTTGAAGCTTTAGGCCAAAAGTTAGCTTCTCTACACGCAGTATAACATTATGCATCCATCAGATTATTTGCAACCCAACAGGCCTTGTGCTTTTTAACTGAAACTGCCAGTAATCAGCCAATTACATAGTTCGGGATATTCGGCTGAACACGTTGGACCTTATCTTGGCCTGGAGGATGAAGCTGATAAGTACCCCCCTGATACGTGATACGATACTGCGTTGCTAGAACATATAACTTTTTCGTCTAAATTTATTATCTTCCTATTCTACCTCTTTTTCCTGAGTACTGAGTTTAAACGACAGGTTGAATATTCGAATATTGTATGTATTTTTTCCCTCTCATTGTCGTTCCATTTTTGGTTCAATCCATTGTAAACTATTACGTACGTAACATACGAAAAGTGTCAGTTCATTTGGACTTTGAAGCGCATATGCACAACTTCTTATTTCAGGATCAACTCACAAGGACTTCACAATCAATCCTCTGAAAATAAATTCTCTCCTGATCAATATCATATCCAACGTTGTAATATTGCTGAGCCAAAATCCCTAAAATAGATAACTCTCCCATGCTTTCAGTAGATACAAAAACTGCCAGCAAAAAGTATATTCATCCAATTGCCTGAACATTCCATCAATGTCCACAACCAAGTCTGCTCCATCAGCCATATGAAATGTAGTAACAGGAAACCCTTTCAAGTCTCGTCCAACATCCCCTTTGTAGCATAATTCTAAACCATCTCTTCCATTTGCTCGCTCCATCCATCTATCCATTAGGAGAGCTACCTCATTTTTTAAGGCTAAGTACCCTTGTGTAGAGAGATAAGTGTACGTTGTTCCAGTGTCAATCATCACTCCTGCCCTAACATACTGTCCTCTTTGAAATGCTTCACGAGTTACACCAAGCCTGTTGTTACCAACACTGATCCCTTCTAGGGTTACAAGGTAGTCATGATTTGAACCGATGTACATAGGAGTGGAGTAACCATCAAGCCTTGCAGCTTCACCCATTGCTAACTGGTTGAATGGATAAGAGAGATCATCAATGTTTCCAACACAATATGAGAATCTCTTTCCAGCTAGTTGATAAACTAGTGAGTCTGACCTTAGTCCAAGTCCTAGTACTCCACTTATCTGTTCTTTATGTCCATTTTTTAGGTGGATTGTATTATGGTTTCCACATCCCATGACCACCTTGGGAATCTTGGTTACCCCTTCATCTGATGTACCTATGGCTAATTGTTCAAACACCAAAGGGCCAGTGCTTCTTGTACCATCCATGTAACTCACCTCATAGACGCAGTTGTTCATTCGATCGCACTCGTGCGATGGCAAACTCATGCATTCAGGAAATTGACATGGGATATTCGTATATGTAGATGATTTAGCCGGATCAAAAATTTGTTCAACTTGGTCAAAACATTTCATGCATGGTAAACATTGAATCCAAAGTAAGGTACTACCTGTGTCCATCGCAACTAGTTGAGGAACAGGAGGCTCACCAAATGACATCCTTACCATGAACAAAGTCCCTATGCTCTCAGGTAACATTTCAGCTTGATAATCTTTTATCACTGACTCATAAAATGACGAATTTCTCCCTCTAGAACTCAAGAAAGCATACCTCGCCATAGATGTTTTCCTTGCTAGTTCCGCCCGGTCATAGATTGTACAATTCGGATTGTAATACGGAGAGTATACCGAATCTCGATGGATGAGTTTCGTCACCAACCTCCATTCGGATGATGTAGAAAACACCACAATGAAACAGAAAGTGCATAGACACAATGAAATGTTCCATTTCCTCATGACCATCGGAAATGAAATGTTGTGTACTAGTGACACGGCCATGCACGCACATAGAGAGATGACACAATAAGGTACGCTAGAACTGTCCCTTAAAACCACATAATACTTCACTTCACATCATTAAGTCGATCACAATATGAATGAAAACTAAACAATCATACGCAAATGATGCATTAGGTAACGTTTGGGTAGTCTTGCATGAAAAAAAAACATCCAAACAGTCTTTTCATGATCTCCCTGTCCTCTTAATTTCGAACCCGTGCGGCCCGTTTACAGATCTGGGCCGATCTTAATTGGGCCGAGTTTTTTTGGGCTTTCTTATGGGGGCTTTGTGGTTGGAGGGTCAAAGGTGGAAACAATTATGTGAAAATTAAATAAAAATCGTTCGCGGCGAAACACACAAAATTTCCAATTTCAATATCTCCGATTTTCTCTCAAGAAATATCAAAAATAAAAATAAATAAATTTTGTGGTTATTTATTTTCATCTTCTGTAAACGTCTACGCGCACTCTGCTCTGCACAACCCTAAGACAATCCGACCGTTCTGAAATTTCCGATAAAAATCCGATCTTTATGGCACCGGAGAGGTCAAATCCGCTTCACAATTTCAATCTACCGTCGCGGCTAAGATGGGGTACACAGCGATACCTGCGCTGCAAGAAAGACCCTAATGCTGATGATCCACAACAGCATCAACCGAATCGCGTTCAGAGATCGGACGATGGGAGTCGTATTGAGGCGATTGGTCAGAAGTTGATGCTTGATTTCAAGCTAAAGATGGATAATCTCAAGGTGGTAG